>KE158880.1:35329-93526 GCA_000411055.1 Leavenworthia alabamica | reverse complement strand
GTATTTAGTAATTCGAATAACCCGATCCGAATTTCTAGGAATGGTTTATTCATTTTTTGTTTATTTAGGTTATTTCGGTTCGGTTTAGAATAAAAAAAAATATAAAAATCAATAAATTGAAAAAAATATCAAACAAAATGGACCCCATGGGCATGACCATTTTTTATGGGCGTTAGTGGGTTTGGGTGTTAATGGTTACGGGTGTTAATGGTCACGGTCAAAATTTGACCATAATCAGAATGGTCAAAATTGGACGGATCAAAACGGTGATGGTCAACCCATTTTGACACCTCTATGTACCAGTAACTATACAAGAAGAGGATGATGATGTTCCAGATCTTGTTGTTGGAGAGACTTTTGAAACTCCTGCTTCTGAAGAAGCTCCTAAAGCTACTGCTTAGAGGAGGAAGAAGAAGATGAAGAAGAACTCTCTTGCAAAGGCCCATTATAATGTTTGTCTCAAGTCAGATTAAGAGTTGTTTATTATTATTATTCACTTGATGCTTTTTTGATCTGAACAGATAATTTCCTTTTTATTAAGGTTATATTTTGAGAGCAGTGTCTTAACATAAATGCAACTCTCTTGTATTCATTGTTATTTGTCTTCCTCTTACAACATCTTTGGAGGATACAATTTGAGTAGATTACATTGTCAACTTCTCTTTTATCTTTTATTTTTTGGCTACGACTTTAATTTGTTTTATTTTTGCACAACTTAACTCTTTGGTTCCCTCTAAAACAAACAAACGACAAAAAATTGCATTTATTTAATTAGCATAAAGGATTTATTTAATTTCACTTAATTTTTTTTTTTTTTTTTGTAAATTGTCTTTCATAAAAAAATATATTTTAAAATACAAGTAATTTTCTATTTAATTTATTTCGATTAAAGATTTTTTTAGTATATATACATAGTATATAAAAAGAAAATAAAAAATAAATAAGTTTTAAAAAATAAAAAATTATATTTTAGGTTTTTGGATAACTTGTATTTTACTACGAATATTTAAAACTATATTTATTTTTAATTATTGTCGTTAAGATCTCCATTTTCTGTTTTTTGATTTTTGTTAGGACCGTATAAGTAAATTTTAATGGTTCGTCTTGATGGTATTAGAAGAAGCTTATTATATAACATTGATGTCATATAAGTTATTGTAAGAAGCTTACAATACATTTCTTTTTTAAATTCGAAATTTAGAAACACAATTCAGATATTAATATTTTTTGTAATAGTATAATTTTTCATAAAAACTATAATTTAGGAACTGATAAAATGGAATGTCATAAATCAATTTAAGAGTATTTCTTAAATGATATGATTTCTTCTGCATATTCTATAGAATCTTTATTACCATCTAAGAGTCTCAAAACTGTAATCTCCATTGATTTTGATATCACAATATGCCTTCTTCAATTAAGCATTGTTAACTCCAGAAGCAGCAGCAGCAGCAGCTTTCTTCTTATTCTCCCTCTTCTTCTTGTTCTTAAGAGCATTCTTACTCATCTCTCTGTGTTCAAAACCAGAGCATCCATCAACATAAGAGCTAAATGGTTTCTGAGATTATATATGTATTGTAAGATAGAGAACTTACCCTGCTGAGCTTTCTCCAAGCAACTGCAATACAAATACATGAAACTATGAGACACATATTGATGAACAAAGCTAAATGTTCAAACGAAAATCGCTAATCGCGGTTAAGATTTAAGGCCAAATCTCCCATTAGACATAAGTTAATGAACAAGCAAAGCATAATTAAGAGCTCACTAAAAGAAACATGACTAAGTGGTTGGTAATTTAGTATTATTGGAGTTTATAGAAAAGTTGTATTGAGAACCTCGGCTTGAATAGCAGCAGCTTGCTTAGCATGAGGAGGACGATATGCAGCAGGCTTTTGTGCAATAGGGTTGGAAGCAATAGCTTTCTTCTGAGCTGATCCTTTTCCTAAGATAAGTAGAAATCAAATCATTAAAGAACAAGATAAATTTACAAAATTTTCTAATAATCAGAGTCTCAGAGACAACTTGAAGTGTTAAAAACCAAGAGAGTTCGGAGTCGGACCTTGAGATTTGCCTTCTTCAAGTTTTAATGATTCAACTGACTTGATAAGTTCACTTATCTCACTGAACCTGTCTGGAGACTCTGGTTTCCATTCAGCCTGTAGGTAAAACCAAGGCACTTTAGTAAGAAGATTTATAAATAACATATGATTTCAAAGATGTTTAAGAGGCATACCTGGTATAGCTTCTCAAACATCTTCCTGAAGTAACGCTTTCCATCATAGTTGAAGATTTTCATACTTCAGAGAGACCAAAGAGGATACAGAACACAACTTTAAATATAACAGTGACTGGTTCATACGTTAAAGTCATGGATTAAGAAGATAGGGGACATGAAAACAAACAATTTACGCATAGTATTCATATCACCATTCGATCTGTTCGAATAAGATACCAAACTCAGTACTGTGGCAAGACGATTTAACATACCCATTGTCAATTTGACGTCTTGGTGCTGTTGAGGCAGTCAAGAAATAAAGCCCATCCGGAGACCATTCACTTGTTACAGACCATTCAGCTTTATTACTACCTAGCTGCTTCTTGTTTACAACATCCCAGAACGCCTGAAATATAACCATTCAGAGAGGATCATTTTGATTAATTGTCACCCAAAAATTGAAAAATATGAATAACACAAGGGATTGTTATTTACCATATCACCAGGTAAGTTACCAAATCCAGCCACGCATAAAACTGTGAAAGATCGATTAATAGTTACAAAACATGTATGTATACAAAACAGGGATGAAGAAGAGTCTCATACCTCTCCCTTTTGGGTTCCAACGAAGAGTGTTATAAGGACCTTCACCAAGTTCCATCAAGGGTTTGCATTTCTTGTCAAAGATTGTCACACAAGCAGGCATAACTGAAATCACACTTGAGGAAAAACAAAATCTGAAAGCAATGCAAGAAGGTAACATATATATGTGAAGTAAAATAACCACTTAACAACACAAGGATATTAACATGTCATTTGATAAACATTAAGCGAGATAAGTCGTTATAGCTGATAAAAAAGGATACAGCCATATACAACTGCAAACTCTGAACCCGAAACGGACCACTGGGCATCATGAACTGGTCCTTCTTTACCTGTAAAAGTACCAAAGAGTCAGTACGTTCAAAAATCACAAGTGCAGAAACATAAAAGCTTACGACATACGTAATGGAACGAGGCCCTCATGTGTGCCATCTATAGTAAGGTAGTGTAGCTTTGTTTCCCCATAATAACTTTGATTGGTCTTATCAACATCTGATTGTACAACCACTAGGAGTCCAGTGGTACCATGATTCCAACTAAACTGCACAGAGGAACACCGGAAAAAGCTACGTCGAGCAGTTGGCTCACTCTGTGAATCTTTACTACATCCAAATATCTGGACACTTCCTGGACTCCCCTATATATGTAAGAATTAACATGTGAGAGTTGCTTATCTACAGAGGAAATTTTTTTCGAAGGAGAAGACAGTAACAAAGTTGGCAAATAGAAGAAAATCTGTTTCTTTTACTATTCAAAAGCAGACTGCAATAGTCAAAGCAATGAAAAACACCTTTGATTCTGGAACAAAGACAGCAACATGGGAAGCTGGTGATTTAGAAAGCTCAAATGAAGCTACCCCAGTAACTCTGATCCGGGATATTATTCCTTTTGAGAAATCTTTCGGGTCAAAGAACTGGACCTCGTTTGTAGCTAACCGGCACGCGGAAGATTCATCAGGACAGAAACGAATCGATGGCCTACAAAGCAACAAAAGAAACACACATTATCATAAAAGCAGTATAATAAGCACCAAAACTATCTATATCCACACATCACATAAGCAATTATTTTCTGATAACTAAACAATAAGACTATATAGCTTACCACGAGGTTTTGGTAATGGACTTTTGATAATGACTATGTGCTAGATCACCTGTCTCAGTTTTCCAAAGGGAGACATTCTTCTCCTGTGGAGTAGTGGGTTTCTGAAAAGTCTGAAGATAAGTCCCACATGGAGATAGCTCAGCAGCTGTAACATTAGCTATAGTGAACGACCACACTTCTCTGAAGCTGGTGGAATCATAGATAGTGATGATGCCATCAGATTTCATTGCCATAAGCTTTGATCCATCAACACTGAATTTAGTGTTGGAGCATGAAACTCGTTCAAGCTTGAGAGTAGGCTGACCATTACTAAATGGAGGACCATTCCACACAGAGAAACCATCAGCTTCTCTAACTGCAACAAAAAGTGACATTTAACAATAACCCTAGAGCATATACAGAAACAGAGTTACAGAGATAAGTACCTAAGATCTCCAGTGAAGGTGAAGAAGTCATTACTTACTTGAGAGACAACCTAATTGAAAAGAAAAACCCCAAAATTAGTACACACTGGTTAAAAGATCATCTCAATTTACAAAACTGAAGTCGATAAAAGCTCAGAAATTTCATCGTCGTGAATTCAATTTTACACATTAAAGTAACTAACTTTTGATATAAGAACAACTTGGTTCAGGTGTGAAATAGAAGAATGGGTAAATCTGAAACTAAAGGAGAAGAATAATAAGAAGAAGGTACCTGAATGAATCACGCAATAACGGAGAGGATCCAGTAATCGACGGGGCTGTGGTGGCGCCGCCGGCTTTAGCTTTGAACCGTATAATGAGATTTACCCTAACTTAAAATTTTGAAAACTTCTAAGTCAACTAGAAGCTTACACNTAGAGAAAATTAAGGGTACAGGAGATAGTGGGAACAAAAAACGGTTGTTTTATGATAAAAATAAATAAATAATAAAAAATTAAAAATATATATTTATTCAAATTTTAAATTAATATTAGAAAATTTGTATGAATGACACATAGGCAAAAACTTACGTGTCAAAAGAAAAATGATCAGTTATTCAATAAAATTACTTGTGATTTAGTATAATTAGATAACTTAAATCTAGTTTTCACTCGACTATCTCTTAGGTCTTATACTTACGGCTGCTTCTTCTTCTTCTTCTTCTCTCCTTATTGGCCCAGGTAAATTTTTTCTTTCGATTTCTTCCTAATTTGATATTCTCAGAGAGAACTGTGTGTGTTTTGAAGGATTGTGTTTTACTTATGATACGATTTTTAAATATACGGTCTTTTTCATAGAGTGCTCACCACCTGCTCGACGATTTTTCTCAACACAACTCTTAAAATGTCTATCTCCGGCGAAACTATCTGTTGTAGATTATTTCAAATCTTCATTTTATATGTTATGAACAATGTTATATGTTGAATAGGTATAATCATATCCCCAAAATTCAAAATTTGTGGATATGATATTATGATGAAGGCCCAATTTTTTTTTAATTTTTTTTTTGTAAACAAAGCAATCAGTTTTAATCCTTTCGTAGAACCAAAGTAGTTACTTTCTCTACTTGAAGAATCCAAGTTTGTGTATTTGTTACTTATTGAATGATTCTTTTTACAAATTTTGAAGGATTTAAAGCTCTAAATTTTCGAAAATGGCGGAAGTAAGTCTTGGTATGCTTATAGACATTGTTGATGAGGAGTGGATGAGAGATACTTTACCTGATGATGGTAAACTATTTATTATTTCACCAAAACTCACATTTCCATCAAAGAGATTATATTTGATGTGTTATTATTATTGTTGAACAGATCTACCATTACCTCCAGTGCTTGCTGTTAGGACTGATGATACTGAAGAAACCAGTATGTTGTCTCTTTGACTTACAAGAAACTTCTTTGCTTTGTCAGATACTTGTGATAAATTCATGATCATTATGTATTATGATTTTATTGTCTCAGATCAGGAAACTCAACAAGCAGATGTAGAAACATGGAATGATCTTGCACTGGATACACATTAAAAAAAAAGACTCTTTTAAGTTCAATGGAAGCTTCTTCAGTGTCCTCCTTTGTTTTTCGTTGTGTATGATGGATGATTAAAAAACAATACTACTCTTTATCTTATGAACAATAATTTGCTTCTTGACCATGACGTCAACATTTTTGCTGACGTGTCTCGTCGTCTTAGTTGTTGGCGTATGGTTCAGTACTTGATCATGCTCTCTCTCCTCTTATCAATGTTGGACGCTTATAAAATTTTCATTATTAATTACTTTTGGGAAATATGATTGATGTGAAAAATGAATAAAAAGTGAGAAACTTGTGTAAGCTTTGGAATCTCTGAGATGGCTTTGATCATCTTCCTCTTCTCTTCCATATTATAGATCTGGACAAGGCTTGTTTTGTAACTAAACCGGGACATTACATCTTGTTTAGTTTCCCCGGTTATTTCCGGTTTGCTATGTTGTTTCGGACACGTAGGCGTTACATAACTTATATTACTCCGTCACACTAAACACATTGCGTGAGCTGAAGCGCGTGTGTCTACAGCGACGCTGCGACTCACTGTTACTACCTAGGGTTTCGTCGTTGTAATCAGAGTCATTGTTCATGGACCAATGATCCTAACCTCACCGGATCCTATTTGAAATCCCAAATATTGACGTTGTGTATAAAAAGCCCTAGAGAAGCTCTAATTTGCCGTTTAGGAAATTGTAATGGCGTCTGGCCATATAACCGGTGGTGGAGTTTCGAAGACGATGCATAANAACCGACGGTTTCGCCGTCAAACTCGCTTGGGTCGGAGGATAATCATCAGATGATGAAGATAAATTTGAGCTCAATTTCAAAGCTCGAAGTTAGGAACTTGAAGCGGAAGCTACAAGCTGAGCTCGACGAAGTTAGGAGCTTGATCAAGCGACTTGAACCACGAGGTAACAAGGCCGTGCCACCGAACAAAACAGCAAACTTTGGTAAGAAGGGAGGAGAACAAAGAGCTGCTATTGATAAAGGTACAATTCAAATATTGAAGAACTGTAACACTTTGCTTATGAAATTGATGAAGCATAAGTCTGGATGGGTTTTCAATACTCCTGTTGATGCGGTTAGGCTTGGTTTACATGATTATCATACTATTGTTATAAAACCTATGGATTTGGGAACAGTGAAGACTAGGTTGAGTAAGAGTTGGTATAAGTCACCTTTGGAGTTTGCTAACGATGTGAGACTTACTTTTAACAATGCATTGTTGTACAATCCTGTGGGGCATGAAGTGCATTGTATGGCTGAGTTTTTGTTGAATATGTTTGAAGAGAAATGGGCGCCGCTTGAGTTGCAGTATGAGTTACTTAATAGAAGGCAACAACTAACTCGTGATACCGGTTTTCGTGCTCCTGTTTCAAGAAATACTCATACTGTTGAGCCATTACCATTACATTCTTCTATGCCTTCCCTGTCTCCTCCTTCTCCTTTAGAGAGAGCAGAATCTATGACAAAGCCAGTGGAACCTGCAGCTCTAAATGTTGTTCCTGAGAATCTCGAAAAAGAGATGGTGTCTGGACACAGGGACCTTACGTTTGATGAGAAGCGGAGACTTAGTGAAGACCTTCAGGATTTACCTTTCGACAAGCTAGAGGCAGTTGTTCAGATTATAAAAAAGAGAAATCCAGAACTTGCTCAAGAGGATGATGAGATTGAGTTAGATATTGATAGTCTTGATCTCGAAACACTTTGGGAGCTTTACAGATTCGTGACTGAATATAAGGAGACCTTGAGCAAGAAAAAGGAAAAACATGGAATAGGCTCAGAAAGAGATGCTGAATCTGTTCATGATAGTGCCCAAGAACCAGTAAGAACAACTAGTCTAATTGTTATTCACTTCTCTTACTAGGTTAATAATATCATGTATTCATGTTTCGTTTTCGCAGAACACTCTAGTAACTGGCGTTGAACCTTTAAAAGTTGCTGAACTAGGTGAGCTTTTAATTCATAAGATAGTATCAAACTCTGCTATATTAGTTGTAACTCTTCTTTAATATGTTTTTGAAATTTAAAAAGGTCATGTGGCATCTCCTGTTCGACAAGATGTAAATGCTGGTGGATCAAGTAGTTCTAACAGTTCTAGTAGTGGCTCAGGCTCGTGTTCAAGTGGTAAATGTCGAAATTGGCTTACAAGCATCACAATGTACAAACCAGTTTACTCACATTCCTCTTTTGTTATGTAGATTCTGACAGCGACAGCTCAGGACATGGATCTGATACTGGTAATTAAGCAAGATTGTGAAAGTATTTAGCCATAGGTGTGAGCCATCGAGTTGTCGATTTCAAACCCCCTTTAACTAGCAAAGCTAGGTTCCTATTATTTCCCATCTGATCGTTTCTGTATTGGGATCTTGTTAAACTGTACATTGTCATCAATTGAACAGGCTTTTTCTGTCTTCTTTAATTGGTTTTGCTGTCTTATGTTCATAATTGTTCAACTGTTATAGTGTTGATGTTCTAGTCTTTGAGAGCTATATGTGGTGGATGCATCAACCTAAGAATGGTTTGAGAAGAAGAACAATCACGATAAAGCAAAAATATTTCTTTCACTACTCAGACTCATCTATGGTATGTTCCTTTACCATCAATGGTGTTTTAGACAAAAATATCTTTATGAAGGCAAATTTTGGTCATTCATTGTAAAAACAACTTCAATCTGAGAGCATAAATCTCACAATAGCTCCCAGTGAGAATCTTCTAACTCAAGTACTAGTGAGCTTCTGAAGTCAATGTCTTCCACTTGTTTAGAATCTTCCTTAGTAGCGAGATCAGAAGACATATCAGCATCTCCAAACCAAATTGCAAGCTGCTCATACTCTTTCTCTCTTCTTCTTTTTGAAGTTAAAGCATCTAAGATCTTTCTCTGATGATCATAGAAAGGGTAAAGTTAGGATCATGGGAGCCAAGTTTAGAGTCTAAGTCTATACAGACTACCTTACAAGGTATAAGGTTTCAGGTTTATTACAAAGACTATATATAAGATAAGAGGAAGGAGAAAGCAATGAACCTTGAATGATCTGAGTTTTTTGGTCCTATCACACAATGCATAGAGAGCACTGTCATCAACATACAAGGGTCCTTCTCGAAATAACCTTGTTGCTATAATTTTTGCCACATTATCTTGAATAGCTATATCTGGAGTCTTGGTGGTGAGTGGATTTAGACTTGAATCATCAGTAGAGATCTCAAGAGCAGTCCTAAAACTTTCCACAGAACTTTGAGTTGGTTGAGATTCTATGGAAACAACATCTCTGGAAGATTCAACTCTAACTTCTTCTACACTTTCCTCGCCTGAAGAAACCGAATGGTTCACAGCAGAACATTTCTGAGGGATTAAAGTATTAGTAATCTCAGATTCTGCATCAGTAAGTATTGGTTTTTCATCTGTAAGACTAGTGGCTGATGGCAAATTCGTATCACAATACTCTTCAAGCAATGAAGATGTAGAGATCTGAGACTCCTCTTCATCTTTAACTATTGGCTCTTCATCACCAAGACTAGTGGCTGATGGCAAATTAGTATCAGAATACTTTTCAAGAGATGGACACATAGAGTTTTGAGACTCATCTTCATCGGTAAATATTCGTTCTTCATCACCAAGACTAGTCTCTGATGTCTGATTATGACCACAATACTCTTCAATCAGTGGAGATCTAGAGAGTCTTTCTCCATCAGACAACAAAGAAGCTGATAAATTCTCCTCCAAATCATCTCCTTCAACTAGTTCCTCAACCCGAAAATTCCCTCCAATATCAAAGTTCTGATGTAACAGTGGACTTTCACAACTCAGTGTATCAACATGATCATGGTATTGCTGCACACTAGAACTGTCTTCTAAGACTTCATTTGGTTCACTTCTAACAGAAACCAATCCAGGAGGATCACTTAATTTCAAACAAAGTGTACTCTGTCCCAACACATAAGTAACCATAAACTCAATCTCTCTTAACATCATTTAACAAGATTTAATATAATAATCAACAATGGAGTGAGTACCTGAGAAGTGAAAGTATCAATCTCCACTAGTATAGTTTCCAACTTGTTGAAGACCTTACCAAACCAAGCTCTTCCTTTGGATTCTACACCCATTGATCACACTACACCAAAACTAAGTAGATAATAGTTGAGAAAAAATGGTATCTTTCATGAAAGATTCATAAAATAAAAAAAACAGAACAGTCCTAATTTAGAAACAGCTCTAAAACCCATATATCATCCATCATCTGCTAGGTTTAACTTATACTGAAACTTTTTAGCTATTTTGATTGGAAAATATGAATATTTTAGTAAAATAATAGATAAATACCTCGAAATGGTGAACAGAGCACGACGATGGCTGAAAAAAAAGACGAGATTTTGAGATGAAAAACACAGATAGAGATGAAAGTGAAGTAAACCCTAGAATTAAAAGTAACCACAGATGAGAGATGAGAATGAAAGAGATGAGAATGAAAGAGATGAGAATTACCTGAGAAAATATAGGAAACAAACTAGAAAAAACCTGGAACAGAATCATCATAGAGCAATAAATAAAGCTTTATATGCAGGGTTTATGGTTTTTCATTAATTAATATTTATTTTAAATATCGATTGATAAGGGTCATACATGGGCCTTTACTGGGCTATCTCTTTGATTAGTTCTTCTGATCCATTATCCACTCTTGTCATCTCACAATATGGCGGGTTTAAGATTTTTCATTAATTAATATTTAAATGAATATCGATTGATGGGTCATACATGGGCCTTTACTGGGCTAGCTCGTTAAGTGGATATGTAATCGTTATATTACATGTTTATTAATTTGTTAATAATATTACTAATTACCTTTGTTTATATACATTGTTTAGTGTCAACTTTATCCAAAACCTATCAAATTACATTTAATCTCTATCACTAATAATCTCTGACAGAACAAGTGAAAAAAGAGCTCTAAACAATAAAATTTGAACGTGGGACCAGAACTAAGTCTTTTGTCATCATCAACAACAACCACAGAATTAACACACTATCAGACAAGAACACAAAACTGGCTTTTTAGAACATATGGTTCTTCATGTTCTATATCCTATCTTTGAGTAGTAAAAGCTTTGACTTGGTTTTGATTTTAATGGCGCTTGCAAACATATCACTACGTTTCAAGTTTCAACCATTACAATCTTCTTCTACTTCTTCGACATTCAACACTTTAATCTCTCCAAGAAAACCATCTTCAATCTCTTGCTCAAAAGCTTCATCTAATGATAGTGGCAAAGAGGTTAATGAAGGTGGCGCAAAGCCACGTAAGTTATCAGAGCAATCGTCATGGGAAGTAAAAGATTCAGAAGGTAAAGATTATCTTTATAGACTTGGTGCTGAGGCTGATAATGTTAACATAGCTGTGGGAGCACGAGCCGGCATGATCGATGATGTATTCATTGGAGACTTCCTTGGAAAAGATTGTTAGTACTCACACAAGACTTAAGTTTTTTTTTAATGAACTTGAAGTTTGTATTGTCTCTTGATGATTGTTAATGTTGCAGCTGATATTGTGTTTGATTATCGTCAGAAGGCGACAAGGTCTTTTGAACATCTTCAAGGAGATTATTACATTGCCCCAACATTCATGGTAACTGTTTCTTCTTCTTCTTGTAATAAAAACTTGAAGTAATTTATTAAACAAGAAGAGCAATATTGTCTTTCATTTTTGAAACAGGATAAAGTTGGTAAGTTAGCTTGAACTAAAGCCTTGGTGACACGATATTTTTTTTTTCAATATTGTAAGTTCAAGCCCGAAAGGTCTACATTTCTCGGACTGAACCAAATAGGATAAAGTTCATCCACTTTGTGGAAGAGATCTTTCTCAGGTCGTGACTTGAACTGGCAACCTCTGAATTACCTCAGAAGTCTTTACTAGTTGAGCCACCACGCTCTGGTGATATAGTTCATATTTAGTCCTGTCGAAAACTAAAACTCTTTAACTTTTGATATACATCTTCATTCATTGAGTTTCAATGGCGATGTTTCTTTCCTTGTTTCATTTTGCCTTAAGTCTATTTTCATTTGTTTTTCTCCAGCGGTCCACATTGTGAAGAACTACCTTGCTCCTTCTTTAAATATAAAGATCCCATTGATCTTAGGTTAGTGAATGCCTCCTGATTCTATGTTTAGATCCAGTGTTTGTAATCAAGTTTATTATCTCTTGAACATTGTGTATGTGTTTTGTGGCTCTGTTTAGGTATATGGGGAGGTAAAGGACAAGGCAAAACATTTCAAACCGAACTTATATTCAAAACCATGGGAGTTGAACCTGTTATAATGTCAGCAGGAGAGTTAGAATCAGATAGAGCTGGTGGGTTTCTCTAACTTTGCTTTCAGTAACCATTGGTCTATTGAAAGTTTTTGATCTTTCCAAATATTTCATAACAGGTGAACCAGGAAGACTCATACGAGACCGTTATCGAACAGCTTCACAAGTCATTCAAAATCAAGTTAGAAAACATTTCTTATTAATCCTAGTCTTAATTAGCCCTGGGCAAAATAACCTACTCAAAGCACCCGACCCGAATCCGATCTGAAAACACTACCCGAATCCCGAAAAATTACTTCATTGGATGCTAGACTCTTAAACTCGAAAACCTGTACCTGAATCCGAACATGTTGGTTAAAATCCGAAATCTAATTATATATACAATTAATTAAGTTATTCAAAAATTTTAGTTATATTTGTGAAAGTTTGGTTAAATTTTTTTAAATTTAACCATTTTTTCAATATTTCTTTATCCGAAACTGATCTGTACTCGAATCCGAACTGAACCAAACCCAAAAAAATCATTCCATTGGATACTAGACTCATAAATCCAATATACCCGAACCCAAATGAGTTTTACCCGAATCCAATCCGTTTAGCCGAATGTTCAGCCCTAGTCTTAATACACCTATTTAATCTCTGTGTTTGGAATGATCCTTAAAGATGAACTTATAATCCAGGGGAAGATGAGTGTTCTCATGATCAATGATATTGATGCTGGTCTTGGTAGATTTGGTAAAAAAAAAATTAAATCCATTGCTTTTATTCCGCGGATACGATCTTAACCGAGTTTATTGATCTCGGTTTAGGTGAAACACAAATGACAGTAAACAACCAAATAGTTGTTGGTACACTGATGAATCTTGCTGATAATCCTACAAGAGTAAGTGTAGGACAAGAATGGAGAGAAGCTGATGTTGTAAATAGAGTTCCTCTTATTGTCACAGGGAATGATTTTTCTACATTGTATGCTCCATTAATCCGCGAAGGAAGAATGGAGAAGTTTTATTGGTAATAATAAAAACATAGATTAGTATCACTTTATGACAAAAAGCTTAAGTGTTTGGTGTTGAAAACAGGCAGCCAACTCGGGAAGATATCGTAAACATTGTTAGTAGAATGTATGAGAAAGATGGTATATCAAGGAATGAGGTTGTGAGCATTGTTGATAAGTTTCCGAATCAAGGTAAATAATTTGCTTATCTCCTTAATGACGAATGCAAAGGTAAAATTCTTTAGGATTCGGGCCAGATTCGAATACAAAAATATTGAAAAATGGTTAAATTGAAATAAATTGTAATTAAACTTTTATATATATATATAACAAATTTTTTTTTGAATATTTTAGTTATTTATATAGAGTTAGATTTTTAGTTTCACACGAAGAATTCGTATTCAGATACGAGTTTAGTGTTTATGAGTCTAGCATCCAATGAACTAAATTTATGGGTTTTACGCAACCAGTTTGAGTTCAGATACGGGTTTTCGTGTTTATGAGTTTAGCATCCAATAAAATAAATTTTCGGGTTTGGTATGGATTCAGGTATATCAAGTTTACGAGTATAGCACCTGATGAATAATTTTTCGGATTCAGATAATGTTTTTGGATAAGATGTTTCGGGTAGGTTTTTTTGTCGAAGGCTAGTTCTTTACCCTTTTTTATCTTTGTGGCAGCACTTGACTTCTATGGAGCTCTAAGGTCAAGAACATATGATAGATCTATCCTCAAGGTAACCTTATAAGCCATGAATGATTAGATCTCTACAACTGTAATATCTAATCTCTTTCTTCTCACAGTGGGTAGATGATGCTGGAGGAATAAAGACTCTAGGGAAAACACTTCTTAGACGTAAAAAGACTGATGAGGTTCCTCAGTTCACTCCTCCTGAGGTAATAATAATAAGCTTCTCAATGAGCTTTCTCTCAAAACTTTAAAGCTTTGGCTTATGATCATATGAAAGATTTGTTTCATGATGATATGGTGTTATGAACAGCAAACAGTGGAAGCATTGTTGGAATCAGGATACTCACTTATAAAGGAACAAAAACTCATTATGGAAACAAAGCTTTCTAAGGAGTATATGAAGAACATGGATGACTAAAACATAAAACAAAACATTGATTCTTTTGTTCATTCTTAAAGTTACTTTGGATGAATACTAAACTTGAATCTAGAAAAAATTATTACAAAGAGGTTAAAGGTATAAAGTGGATGGCTCTATAGAGTTTATTTCTACCAAAGCCATGATCAATAAAAAAAACTCAACAAAAATTTGTAACAACACTAAATGATGTAATAGATGATTAAAGTTTGAAGTCACTTTTTTGTATAAAAGAAAAAAATTAAAGTCACTTGTGTGTATAAAGAGAAGTCTAAAACAGAGGAAAAAGGTCCTTAAACGCAGCGTTTTGGACTCATGAGTAAATGCAATAAAGAAAAAAATAACAACCGGAGATCAAACCGTTGAAGAGTACGAAGATCACTCTCCTCTTTAGTCCTTTTTAGATGAACTTTTGTGATCTGTTGTATTTTCCGTTGAAGAAGAGTNAGGTTGTTAAGAATGTTCATAACTGTAGGAACAAACTTTGCACATATCGATATAATCCCTGGAACCTAAGAAAACAAAAACCATAGTTAGTAAATATATATTATCAAGAGTTCTTGAATCTTGAACATAATCAAAAACACTTACTGCACCATTACGGAACTCGCCAGGGATATCAAGTTGAGTCCACAATGCTTTTAGTAGAAGAAAAGCAACAAAGAGGAGACCGACGTAGATAGGGTTTCTATTACATAAACAAAGGAGTATGTTTACATAACATCATATGAAGTAATCAATATTAAGAAGCTTTGAATGAACCTTAGAAGAGTCATGAACTCGTTAAAACCAAGCACGATCAATGCAAGAATTGCCCATGGAGGTGGTAACCAGTTATTACCGCGCTTATTAGCTTCCTGAAATGAGTATAAACACTTTTGATAAAGTATTCAAAAAGTAGTGAGTGAAGAGTTATAAAGTATGGGTTAATGTAATGATGCCTGAGCAGATATGGCTTGAGTTACTGTATATTCTGTTTCCGTCTTGAATTGTCTCCATATAGATTTACACTGGACTGGTGTGATCAAAGCTCTTGATGATGGAATCTAATGAGACCATATATGTTAGATCAAGAATCATATGAAGATATTAGAGTAGAGTTAAACAACACATACATTATCCCAAGAGCTTGAAGCTAGTGGATCAGATGATGTAATGCTTTTTTTAGAAGCTTCATTCATTGTTGAATCAAGAAGAGCAACAGTTAATATCTTCTCGATGTTATCAGTTTCATCGCCTAATCGAATCACAGCCATTACTGAGAGTAACTTCAAGGACTGAAAGAAGAAAACATAAGAAGGTGGTGAGAGTTTTAGTAAAGATTATTAAACCATTAGGAGACATAATAAAAAGCCACAAAAATTTCCGTAGCTATTTGAATTTTTTTATACTAGTGAAATCATACAGCAGATCGAGCCGATTTAGTAATCGCACGAAGATCTTCATTTCCGGTCCAAACACGAGGCATTGAATCAGAATCATGGCTGAAGATTGCACCAAACCTGAACAAGAACACAACTGACTAAAACACTTTAGCTTTGTCTTAAACAGATTCAAAGATTCGCGATACCTTTCTTTCATACGCATCAACACTCTTCCAGCTTCTTCTTTAGCCTTAGATTCAATAACACCTCTTGAATACTCTTGAAGACTCTTCACCATTTTATTTTTTGTTTCCTCATCCATGTCAAAACCAGTTAATGCATTACTGAATCCAGACACAGCAGATTCAGTTTCACGCCGATGAAGCTTCTTTACTAATGTCCATGTTTCATCATTAGCTCCGTCTAACAAAGCTTCAACTGGTTCTGATAAAGCTTCATGAAGTTTTGACTACAAAATGGCTTAATCAGTAACAAGACTCTATTTCCAAACCATTCTTTTAATCATTATGTTACCTCATATTGACTAGTGAGTTCAGCTAACTTAGAAGTCCTCAAAGAGGAGATATGAGCCTCGATGTCACGGACTAGCTTGTCGCGTACTTTACTTGTATCCCAACTAGCTTGTTCAATGATAGCACCAGCACTCTCTTCATCAAACTGAGCCATACAAGCCTTGAACCAATCTTGAGAAGCTGAATAAAACCCTTCACCAATATCTAAAGCCTTATCAAAAGAAGTCTTAAACTTTTCAAGCATTCCAAATCTTATATGTCCCAATACATCTTGAAAAGCTGGATTCACAAGCTGTTAAGGTAATATATATAAACAAGTTATCATATATAGCGTTAACAACATTGCTCAAGAGATCTTAGATTGTATTTATTACTTGGAGAAGCTTTTCTTCAAGTTGATGTCTCTTTGAAGATCTAACACCTTCATCGAAAAACGTAGCTTCTCCATCATATCTAATAAAACAAAAGATTTTGATAATCAAACTCACAAAGAAGATTAAAGAAACAAGATCTTGAAGTTCAACTACTTTGTTTGTGTGTCTGTGTAGCTTGATTAATATCAATGTGCTTACTCTGATAAGCAAGAACCTAGAATAGAAGTAAGTCTCTTTCCAAAATTAGAAACTGGACCAGCTTGAACCTCTCCATCAAGTTGGCGCCATTCCTGTAAATGAAGCAACAAGTCTTAACTCTAAGAGTCTAAGATTGAAACTCTAAGAGTTGAAGAACCATTACCTCATTCGAAATGAAATGCGCAAACTTCTCATTCGATATTTCTTCACACCGAACAGTAGCCACCATAACCTATAAGCATAATGAGCTAAAGAGAGAGTTTAAAGAATGTTATAAAACTAGCATTATAAGCTAAACCTTGTGAGCTGGAAGGTCAAGATCTTTATTCTCTTTAATAACTCTCCAGATTTGATCTGCACTAAATGCAAAACCAGATGCTGGAATCACTCCTCTTCTGTCTCCAGCAAGACCACCAGGTGCAATAGAATGCATGAACCGTTGTCGTAAACTAGCAATCTAAGTCCCAAAAACATAATTTAATATGTCTATAAACAGATGGAGTTTGAAACACATAAAAAGATTGGTCTCACTTGTTCTTTAAACTGTTCTTCCTTCTCTTCATAACTCGGAAGAGCAACAACTTCAACCTAACCATCAAAGAAACAAACAACACAAAATTTCGCAACCATTCTTGCTCAATAGATCTAGTTGTAATTTAACTAACATACATTGAAGAAGTCACTTAGAGGAGTTTCCTTATGTGCTTCAGGCTTTGGAACAGAATCCCAAATCTATCACAATGAAAGAACAAACTAGTGATCATCAGCTACCAGGGCTGGTCCAAATATTTTGGATGTACTAGACGAACTTTTTTTTTATCCAAAATATGTCCAAAAAAGTATTTCGATGTCTAATATATATTTTCAAACCCATAAAATAAAATCTTAAATTATAAAAAAATATCAAAAAAAAATTAATTTTATAAAAACGCATATAAAAAATATTAAAAATTTGAATTTAAAATATATTATTGTACTAAAAAATCTTAAAAACTGCCCCTAATCTAGTGGATGCCCTAGACGACCGCCTAGGTGGTCTATCCTCATGATTGGGCACGTCAACTACCTTTCTATGGAATTAGCGCAAAGTCAACTTCTCTTTTTACCTTTTGAATATCTTCTCTTAAGACAGGCTCTAAATTTTCCAATGGTGTCTACAACATCAATCATATGAATCAAGCAATGGTTAGCAGTTTCAAAGCTGTATAACTTAAGATGAATGATAATGAAGAAAAGAAGAGAGTCTACTCGGGTTTTATCTCGTATTACAAACAACATTGTTGTTTTACGCGGACTAAACAATCTCATCATAACCTGTTGTTTATACACAAGATTCAAACTCAGAGGTAAGAATATAGTTAAATAAGTTTTTAACTTATGAGATTTACAAAAATGTACCTGAAAAACAGTTTTCAAGAGAGGTTTGTTAGCCGCTTGTTCACGGCCAATATCGTGACACCACCTAAAAGAACAAGTATTGAGAGATTAGTAACTACATGAATATATCTGAGATTTCGGGGTCCCTAATATACTTAATAAAATAAATGAATATAGTTTTTTATATAAAAAATTCATAGCAAAAATCAAAATAATTAAAAATTACTATTATGTATATATAAAAATTGAGCAAAAATATATAAAATATTATCTATATATATATAAAAACTTAAATGGGCCCCAAAAATTGGGAATCCTAGATGATTGATTCACTTTCTTTGTCTGAGATACGGCCCTGCTGAAAGATATCTACGCATTTTGATATTTGAAATCTTACATGTTGATCAAGACGATATCCGAAATAGCAAGAGCGAAAAGAGCACTTTGTTTCTCAAATGCAGTATCATCCTAAACACCATTTATAAAAAAAAAAACTTATGTATAAGAAAAACCAATCAATGCTACACATTATACCAAAACTATAACACGAAAAATTAACCTCGCCTCGCTCCCTTCCATCAGTACCCTCCAAATCCATTACAATTGTACAAGGCTCTATATCAACACATCTTGCAAGCCAAATACCTTTAGTAGTCTGAGATCTATAAGACAAGTTCATAATCAGACAACAAACTTTTACACAGAACTCAAAAGCCAAAAAACTATACCTTCCCTTAAATGCATCCATCTCTATGAAGTTTGTTCGGAACAAATGGTTCAATAATGTACTCTTCCCTGTTAAATCACAAATAAAATTTATGTAAACAAACTAACTAATTCCAATTAGATTAGTGTTAAAATCTGTTCACATACCACTACTTTGAGGACCCATAATGGAGACAACAGCATAAGAGAGGCCACACTCTCCAAGTTTCACATCTTTAATGAAATTATCGATACCTTCGACATTGTATGTACCATCTCCATCAATAAGTTGTACAGAAGAACATCCCTCGATCTTATCTGCATCCATTATGGAATAAGTAAACAAACTATCAATTTAATATGGTGTGAGTCTCGCCTGAAAGTTGTAGGATCTTCGTTCTTGAACTCTCAATATTCAAAAAAAAAAAGAAACAATCAATCCCTCCTAATCATGCAGATGCATTACTCTTTGAAACTGATAACAAAAACATTAGATCTTATGAATGCAGAGAAAAATGGGACTTGTATAGATCAAATTTACATGGATCTAAAAGATGACATGTTAACATAACAACAAAGAAAATTTATATTATTCATTAGATGTGAGAGCTTAAGAACAAACCAACAATGAATGATCAAAGGAACAATACATACCCATTCTTGATTTGAGGCAGAACCTTTCTCAAGTGTTAGAGCTTTCTTGCTTTTAGGATCTTCTTGTTCAAATGTTTACCTTTATCTGTATTTTCATGTTAAGACATTTCAGCTTTACAGATTTGTTGAGCAATATGGAAACATCAAAAAATCCAAACTTGCAAAAATAAAAGACTTGTATATTATTTATTATTTAATATAATTCAAGGAAAATATTATTCTACACACTCCAAAAATAGATAAAACATTCCTATTTCCATGCCACATCACATCTTTACTATACTTAAAAACTTAATGTATAGACAGAGAGAAAATCATCTGTTAGAGGTCAATTTTTTGATAAATTTATTTTTTTTACTATATACAAAAGATCAAATTTTTTTTCACGGTTCTAGTCGATCAAAACTTAGGACTAGCACTAGAAACAACTATCATGTAAAAAAATATAGAATGATCCATTTAATAAAGAAAGTAATGAAGAAGATATGAAAAGAACTCAGAGTAAATTTCTCTTTCTCCTTTAAAGATTTATTGGGCATATGGAAACATCAAACCCCAAACTTGAAAAAATAATTTTTATATTATTATTCAATACAATTCAAAGATAAATATTCTTCTCTACACACCAGCAGGCAAAAATAATCCTATTTCTAAGCCACATCTTACAAAGTTTAGTCATACTTAACTTGATGTATGTGAAAAAAAAAAGATTTATAAATTAATTATAACAGTTTTTTATAACCATAGAGACAACCCTAACCATTTCATTGCGCATGAAGTGATTCACACCAATTCTGCATAGTAATCTCGTCTCTTGGAGAGCACAAAATTTCAAATTCCGACTCGAACACGGTACAATCATCTCTCTTTTTGAATGATAATTGTCTACAGAGTTCACCAATTCTCTTGAAAGCTGGTTGTCTAAACAGATCACCAACATTTTGGAATTTTAAGTCTACTTCATACACAACTGTTATGTCATAAGATTTTAGCAGGTTCTTATCATGTGTAGTGATAATCACTATACTCCCCGGACCAAAAATGTTGTAATCATCAGCAAGAACATCTAACTGTTCAAGTTTATTAACATCATCTACCACAAGAAGAACCTTTTGGTTCTTGAGTCTTGAGTATTCTTCTCCTTGAGTTTTTTTAAGAAACTCGTCGTGGAGATGTTCTTGAGGAATCATTTTCACACTTTCTAGAAAACAATGGCATTGAAAGTGTTGAGAGATTTCTTCATACGCGAATTTAGCAAGAGCTGATCTGCAAATAGGTCCGCGTGACCAAATCCCAAACATTCTCATACTTGTATTAGAATTCAAATCTAATAATTGATAAATATCTTTCATGTGTTCATCAATCCCTTCTAGTTTCCTACCACTCCGTCTTGGTTTAGCAATCATCACCCTTTTCGATATCTCTTCGGTAATCTCCTCGATCATCTCCGAATCATCTTCCCTAAAAGACAACAAAAATCAAGAACTTCAGTAAAGAAATATTTAGCTTAGAATCTATTCTATGAAAAATTATTGTCAGGACAGGTTCTTAGTACAAACACATCGAGCATTTGTTTGGAGCCTCATGAAAAAAATCGTATATTATGGATCAATTATTTTAGAAAATTTTTTTTTCGTATGTATGAAGGGCCAAAATTCTTTTCACGCTTCTAACCGATCAAAACTCAAAACCGTCTCTGATTATTGTATATATGTTTATAAATCTATTAAACACTTTGTATAAATAAGTCTATTGGTCAAACAATAAATATACGAACTTACCATTTTGAAGACTCATATCCGGAGATATCTGCTAAATTTTTCAATGCTCTCCTCCATGAACACACTTTCTCATGATCATATCTTCCTTCATGCTTCTTAAAATGATTTTTGACTACTCCGAATTGTCTCCTCACATCCGATGGCTCCACGCCATAGAAGATGGGTATCACTTCAATCTTATCATCTTTTTCTAAATCCATAATCTTCACAAGCTCTTCAAGACACCACTTAGAGTTAGTGTACTTTTCAGAGACTAAAACCACCGCGAATCTCGACTCCTCCATAGCTGTACTGAGTTCCGACCATATTCTCCTACCACTTTTCAACACCTTGTCGTCTTTGAATGTTTGAATCTTCCTTTTAACCAGTTCTTTGTAGAAAAAACTGATGAAGTTACGACGAGTGTCTTTGCCTCTGAAACTTAGAAAGATATCGAATTTTCTGTGAGTATTAGCCATTTGATTGATTCTGTAAAGAAATAAAATTGAAGTGATCTTATAGACTTGGACACGGGCAAGGAGTTTAACTCTGACCACTCCTTTAAAGTAGTAGTTAAGTTCCTTGCATTTTCTTATCTTAATATTTTTTTTGTCAGCTTATATTTTGGGAAAGTGGTCAGAAACACAGATCACGCAGCCAATCTTTTGTACACAAAAATTTGGTAAGTCGTGAGAAAAAAAAATAAGATAAGTCTACTCTAAATTTAAAATACTTTTTTTTATATATAAAAACAGAAACACATCAAATTAAATTTATTTATCTTAGAAAATATTTTTTTTCCCATCTTAATTCAAAATGACTACTTTCAAATTCTTTTAAAAATGAATTTAACATATTTAATTTATAAAATTATTTTAATATTTGATCTCCATTTTGTTAAATATTAGAGTAGATTATTTCATAAATGAATGTTTATTAATTTGAGTTGATAAGATTCTATTTCCTATATAAGCAAAACAATTAATTTTAAAACATTTTTTTATTGTGTGGTGGTATTTTTCTCTTGTGCAATTTTGATAATTTGTTTTAAATTGCTAGTGATCCTTTTTTTTTCTTTTTGTGATATATATATAATTTAGATATACACTTTATAGAAATGATATTTTTATAGGCGAAAAAGAAAAATGATGAATGATATTTTGCCAAAAAACGGCTGGAGACAGAACAAAAGAGTGAAGTTGACTATTGACTTTTGACTTTTTGAGTATGGGAACTATAAGTCAAAATAAGTGATAAATTAATTTTGATTCATAGATGAAGAAATCAAAACACTTTATGGTCATGAAACTACCAATAAATTTCCAAGAAACATTATATCATTATCATTTATGTTTAAAAGTGAAACCATTGTTTTGAGAATGATAAATTAGGATAAAACTACAATAAGAGTTTAAGTCCAGCGGCCACTGTGTCTTAAGCTGCCTAACTAACAAGAAGTTGTGTTTGGTGTTCTTTGTTGTATACATTGTTTTATCATTTCATGGAAACTTCAATCGATGAATTTTATACATATATCTTGAGAAAACTTATTACTTTTTACTTGGAATTTTAATATATATATATATATTAAATAATTTTATTTTTTAAAATTATAATAACTTTTTAATGTTTATTTTTAACAAAATATCTTCTAAAAATAACTTTATAATCAACAAAACTTCCCTTTTTGTTTTTTTTGTTCACAAGACTGTTAAGTTGTTTGAGAAAACAAAACTCCAAAATTAGCAAAAATGCAAAACCACTTAAAACCTTCATTATTCACAATACAAAAACCTGTTTTATTGAGTGATAATGGTTTTTGATTTATGAACCAAATTATTTAGGTTTTCTTGAGAAACAAGCTTCTATTATCTAAACATGTGTTCAAGAATAATAGATAATAATGGTCCAATCACAGCCATAGCCATTGATAAAGACAAGAACAGCCAACAAGCTTTAAAATGGGCTGTTGATAATATCATTCTCGATTCTCCACAATGTGTTCTTCTCCATGTTGAACGTATGTAATCTCTTCTTTCTTCAACTCAGTCAAAACAACATCAAAGAACCCTAATTATCAATGTTTTTTTCTGCAGATGGAAACACAAGAACACATGAGAACAATCAAGAAGAGGATCATCAGTTCTTTCTTCCTTATAGAGGATTCTGTGCTCGAAAAGGAGTAAGTGATTAATGCAAAACAAATTATAAATGAGTTTTTATTACTTATTAAACCTTTGCTTCTTCTCAGATTATAGCCATTGAAGTTCTTCTTCGTGATACTGATATCTCCAATGCTATTATCAACTATATAACTAACAATTTCATTGCAAATATTGTTGTTGGTGCATCTTCACGCAGTTCCTTCCTCAAGTCTCTTTCTCTATCTCTATATCAGTGCTTATTCTTGTTGTCATCTCAGCTTTGGTTTTATGAATGCTAACATATGTGTTTGATCAGGAGGTTTAAGAGTCCAGATGTGCCTACCACTTTGCTTAAGACATGTCCTGAGACTTGTTCAGTCTTTGTTGTCTCTAAGGATAAGCTTTCAAAAAGCAAAGCTGCGACCCAGCCTCTTAAGGTTCCAAAACAACAAAATCTATCTTCTTTGTTGTACAACTCCATGAGCTCCACTTCTAGTGATTCTGAGAGGTAATCTCAACTCTCTTTTTAACCATTGGTCATAATTCTAGTTTCAACAAGATTTTCTGAAGCAAGGTTTCTTTGGTTTTCAGGGTTTCATCATCATCATCATCATCATCATTACCTGTTTCTATGCAGCCTAATATCTCCAGATCAGATTTTTCCCAATCAGTTTCACCTCACATCTCATTACCACAATCTCTGAGTGAGACTTCTCAGTCAGAGATTGATAATAACAGTTGCGGTGTGGTGCCAACTATGAGTTCTTACACCATTTCTCAAAGTTCAACTACCAACGGAAGCTCGATCTCTTCAATGTCAACGGTTAGTAGTATATCATTATCAGTTTCTAATAGACGTTCAGATTCTTAGGATTCTGACATATCTGATACACAGGAAAGTCCACTTGCGGTAGATTTCGTGGAACAGCAGGTAAATAGCTTCAAGAACATTAGTTTGGTTCTTAGTTAATGCAGAATTATCAATGTGATACTAACATAGGTTATGTTCTTTGCGAGTGGTCTGACCAGCATCAAAATCTTGAAGCAGAGGCGAAGAGATTGAGACTTGAACTGAAGCAGTTTCATGACTCAAAGGTTAAAGACACTATGAACCAAAAAGAAAGCGTAAGATGTTCTTTTATCATGCCTCCATGTTGATGACAGTGTTGTTTTCATTGGTGATGAATATTAATGAGTTATTGAATTCTGTAGTCTCGAGAACTTCAACTAGCTAAAGCCAACGAAACACCAAGGTTAGATGAACTAATAGAGCTGCCTAGAGCATTGTCTGCGGAGAGGCATAGAAGGCAGTCTGCAATCCAAGAAGCTGAAATAGCAAAGCGCTTAGCGAAAATGGAGAGTCAAAAGAGAAGATTATTAGAGATGCAAGCCAAGTTGGAGAAACAAAATATGGTCACTAAGGTTTCTTACAGACGTTATAGTATCAAAGATGTTGAAGGTGCAACCAATGGTTTTTCGGATGCTTTAAAGATTGGGGAAGGAGGGTATGGACCTGTTTACAAAGCTTTCCTGGATTACACTTCTGTCGCCATTAAAATCTTGAAGTCAGATGTCACACAGGGACTGAAACAATTCCAACAAGAGGTAATGTGTTAATTATAATGTGAAATATTTTTCTTTTGACTTATACATATGTTTCTTCATTAGATTGACGTTCTGAGTAGCATGAGACACCCAAATATGGTGATACTTCTTGGTGCATGTCCTGAGTATGGTTGTCTTGTTTACGAGTACATGGAAAATGGAACACTTGAAGATCGACTCTTCTGCAAAAACAATACACCCCCACTTTCATGGAGAGCAAGGTTCAGAATTGCTGCTGAGATTGCTACAGGACTACTCTTCCTTCACCAGGCAAAACCTGAGCCCCTAGTTCATCGTGATTTGAAGCCAGCAAACATTCTACTCGATAAACATTTCACTAGCAAAATCAGTGATGTTGGTCTTGCTCGTTTGGTACCTTCCTCTGTGGCTGATAACTTCAGTAACTATCACATGACTTCTGCAGCTGGTAACAGTCTGTTCTTCCATCTCTTTTACATATATTATCATGGAACCAATATTAATCTTTGTTTCCTCTTTGCTCACTGAAACAGGTACATTTTGCTACATTGACCCTGAGTATCAGCAATCCGGAATGCTTGGAGTAAAATCTGATTTGTATTCTTTTGGTGTGGTGCTTCTGCAAATCATAACAGCCATGCCAGCAATGGGATTAGCCCATAAAGTAGAGATGGCGATTGAAAATAATAAGCTGAAAGAAATTTTGGATCCAACAGTATCAGAATGGCCTGAAGAAGAGACACTGGAGTTGGCTAAATTGGCTTTGCAATGCTGTGAGCTGAGGAAAAAAGACAGACCTGATCTTGCTACAGTTCTGTTACCAGCTCTGAGCAGGCTAAGAGAGTTTGCAACAGAGGATCATGAACATATCCAGAACAGAACATCTCATGTGTCTTCTGCTCACAATTCAGTTCCACTTGTCCCAACTCCTTCCTCTGAGGTTAGTTTCTTAGAACCGTTCTTTAGAAATTTCCACACAGAATAAGAACCTGCAACATAACATTTCTAATCATGATCATATGTTACAATGACTATATTCATGATTTACACACTAAAATTTTCAATTCATGAAATAAAGAAACTTTTTTTTTGTTTGGTCTGCATACATACAATATATCAAATCAAGAAAATTTTAGATCAGCCAGAATCATATTTGTCAAAACTAGGTAGATACAGATGTTTATATTCAGAACTTTCTCAGTTCATGAAATAATTTATCTGCTATGTAGAGAGAGGATCAAATGAGAAAATCCTATTGAGTAATGAGTATTGACCATTGGAAATTCGACGTAGATCAACCAGAAGCTTACTGTAGAAGTACCTGAGATTCATAAAGAACTTAAGACATTGAAGCGCAGTAATCATTTAGTACCAAGAAGAAGTCGACCTCCAAGATCAAAAACAAGCCAACACAAAGGCAAGCGTTGGTCTTTTATGAGTTGTGCTCCATCTAAAGCTCAGTGTGATGATCTCCCATAATGTGGTTAGAGTTCCTTATATTGTATATGAAACACTTAATAGCTTACACTTTCATTGTTTATTAATGGAAGAGACAAACACTGCAATTAAAATTTCATCAATTGGTGTAATCACAAAGAGATACAGATTTGTAAATAAAAAAGTAATCAATTTTATGGTTCCAAGACATACCAAACCAATCAAATTAGCTCTTTCATAAAGGTACATACCGCTTCAGAACTTGCTTCCCAGCTTCAACACCAGCTACAGCTGCAGATCTCAATCCAAACGCAGCTCTAAAGACAGCTCCAGTTCCAAGACCAGCTACCACACTTGTCCAAACATCATCTCTATCAGTCAAATTCACAACACCACTCTCAATCCCTGCGTAGATTAACCCAATCCTATTACCCCCAAGTTCGACCTGTATGACCAGAAGAATTGAGGATCCTGTTAATGTCGCCAGATTCGAAGCTTTTGAATCCGGTTAAGATTCCCACAGAAGCGCCGGTGATAGAACCACCGAGGTAAGCGGTACCGGTGTAAAATGTGAGATTCTCACCCCAGGATCGTCGCTGCCTTTATGATTCCTGTGCGAAGAGAAACTCAGGGGAGGTAGGGAGCTTGTAAAGGTACTGAGATTTGTTTATTGGGACTTTGATAGTTCTGGTATGGATTGTAAAGACGCGTGTTTTCCTCTGCTCCATGATCGGTTCTGTTATTCGCCGCCATGGAGAAGAAAGAGACGACGGCGACGACGTGTGATGCATGGTATCTCTTCTCTCCGATGTATGGTTCCGGAAACGAGAATATCAATCAAATGTGAATCATAAATTTTCAAAATTTTATTAAACTTATTAGTTTTAATAATTTAAATTATATTTAAAATTATAAATTATTAATAAAAAAGTATGAAAAAATCAGTAAAATTAGTATTATTATTTATTTTTTTGTCAACAGTTAAAATTATTTATTATTTAAATTTAATAAATTTCGTGATTATATTTAAATATTTATTAAATTTGAACATTTTTAATTATACAAATATTATCTCAAAATCTTAACTACTAGGATTATATTTCTATATTAATCATTATTAAATATACTCTCCTAAATCAAATCTTATTTTATTTGTTAAATTTGACAAGAAAAAAAACCTCCAGCTAAATGGGAAGCCAGAAAAAGTGGAAGCCGGAGGAAGAAGAGGCGTTACTCGCCGGAATTACAAAGCACGGTGCTGGTAAGTGGAAGAATATTCTCCAAGATCCTCAATTCTCTGATCTACTCATCAATCGCTCCAACGTCGATCTCAAGGTTTCTCTATTCCTCACTAACCTCTATAACATTAACTAATCACTTTGTTATATTAATGGTGTCTCTTATCATTTGTTTTCTTGTAAATATGGTTTTGATTCTTTGAGTTAAAGCTTTAGATATGTGTGTGTTCAATGGTTTCTAGGATAAATGGCGTAATATGAATGCTATCCCTAATAATCCAAAGCCAGTAAAAGTTAAAGATGATGATGAAGTCACTGTAATCAATGAAGACATTGTTGTGGATACAAAGAACGCTCCAAGGTTCTATACTAAGCCTATCAACTCTTAATCACCAATGTATTGCTTTACAATCTAATTGTTCTTTTTTCTAGATATGATGAGATGATCTTTGAAGCTATCACTGCTTTAGCAGATGAAAATGGATCCGAATTCAGCTCCATTTTCAATTTCATTGAGGTTTGATTTGCTCTTTCTTTTGCATTGATAAGAAACAAGAACCTCTTTGTGGCTGATTTGTTAAACTACTTAAGAGATTATTAGAGTCTAGAGACATCATCTATATATGAGGGATTGATAAGTTAAACTATTACATGTATCGACATTGACTTGTTAGATATTTCTCAGCATCTACACTATCTTGGCTAGCTTTCTAAGTATCTACAATAACTGTGTTTATGTAACTTTTCCAGTTCTATGAGCAATCTTCATATGATGATTCCTTCTCAAATGATAACAATGAGTTCTAAAGTTCAAGGTTTATACAATATACTATTAATCATCTGTATTTTTGACTTTATAATATGATTATAATTGTCCTGAAGCTGTCCACTATGTCTATCTGAAAAAACTGTTATGGTTCTCTCGATTTTTACTTGAATTGGTTTACTGTGGAAAGAGCAGGCAAGCCATGAAGTACCCCCAAATTTTAGAAGAGTACTTCCTTCAAGACTGAGGAGGCTTGCAGCTCAGAGCAAACTTGTAAAGGTTAGTATCTTCAAATCTAGGGCTAGACATTCGGGTAAACGGGTCGGGTTCGGGTAAAACCCATTTGTGTTTGGGTACATCGGGTTTAGGAGTCTAATACCCAATGGAATAGTTTTGTCGGGTTCGGTTCGGACTCGGATACAAGTTGGTTTCGGACAAAGAAATATTAAAAAAATAGTTAAATTTTTAAAAATTAACTAAAGATTCACATATATAATTATAATTTTAGAATAATTTAATTATTTGTATATATATAATTAGATTTCGGGTTTTAACCTACGGATTCGGATACGGGTTTTCTGGTTTAGGAGTCTAGCATC
Organism: Leavenworthia alabamica; assembly: GCA_000411055.1. Taxonomy (NCBI): domain Eukaryota; kingdom Viridiplantae; phylum Streptophyta; class Magnoliopsida; order Brassicales; family Brassicaceae; genus Leavenworthia; species Leavenworthia alabamica. The sequence continues at coordinate 64,474 of KE158880.1, read as the reverse complement.
CATTGAAATAAATTTTCTGATTCGGGCAGTGTTTTTCGGATCGGATGCTTCGGGTAGATTATTCTGCGCAGGACTATTCAAATCTCTAACTCTCGAATCTCACTTAATCGATAACATTGTTCTGTAAAAACCTCTTGTTTCCTCATGTTATGTTTCTTTTTGGTTTTTTATAACAGTTACAGAAGTCGTATAAGATACCAGACTCATCAGGATCAAGAACACCTATCCCAAAACCAAAGGAAACAACTATAAAACCTCGGCAACAAAACAATCAGACTCCTACTGTTTCACAAGAGATGATCGTAGAAGCTGCAATAACCGCTGCCTATAAAGTTGTAGAAGCAGAGAATAAAATATACCTTGCTAGAGTAGGAGTAGAAGAGTTAGAAAAGGTGACTAAACTAGGAGAAGAAACAAAATGTCTCCTGGAGATAGCTAAAGAGATAAATGAACAATGTAAAAGCCATGACTTTCTCGTTTTGTCAATAATGAGTTTCATTGTCTTAGTCTTAACCTTATGTATTACATTGTTTTTTTTTTTTTGCAGGTTCTCGTGGAGAAGTTGTGTTCTTGACTTGAGTATATGATGTTCTTAAAAATAATTAGGTGGTTGCTTAGATGCTTAGCAGGGATTTTTCTATATACTAAAAAAAATTGTATATACTAAATAGAGAGGATGATGATTCAACTGTTTTATTTGGGTTTCTAACGGATCCGAACCGGAACTCGAATGTCCCTATAACAACCTGTTTCTCAGACAAAATTAATTTTGGGAAGTTGGGCTAGTGGGCCGGCAAAATTTATTAATAAAGAAAAATAAAAACCTTGTGATTATTCTTCCTTAGAAACCCTAATCGGCTATTCCCAAAATCTTCATACACAGAACTCGCTTTCACTCAGCTGCATCTTTCGCTAATCTCAGTTCCTAGAGAATGCCTACTGTGAGTATCGGAAGAGATCGTTTGTTTGCAGCTCTTGGAGAATCCTACAGTAATTCTAATTCTTCTTCTGTCTTCTTCGTTATCTGATTTATCGTTTTTTAAAAAAATTTCATCTCAGCTTATTTGAATATTTAGCTCAGAAAGAATTTGAAGTTCTATGTTTCGATTTTGGTATTGAGCTTGACGATGTGGTGAGTTTTATTTTTCTGGTTTAGTTAAGATTTTTATGTGATTAGAGTTTTGTTTACGTTATTATTAGTTTGCATTGTTTCAATGATCAGACTACTGAGAAAGCAATCATTAGAAAAGAAAAACATATTGACGAAGAAGCTGATGATGATGAAGAAATCATCTATAAGATTGAAGTTCCTGCTAACAGGTGAAAATTTGTGACTAATTTGGTTTTAGTATTTAAATTGTTTTACATATCTGCTTCTTGATTATTAATTGTTTAATTGGAAGATAATTAGGGAATTGATTTGGTTATTTCTTGTATCTTAATCATTTGCAGATATGATTTGCTCTGCCTCGAAGGGCTTGCTCAAGCTCTTCGTGTTTTCAACAAGAAACAAGAGATACCAACGTATAGTCTTGCTAACATTAGTAAAGACAAGATTCTCAAAGTGCAAGTTAAATCAGATGTGTGTATATCCCAACCTTCTTGGTTCTCTCGTGATTGAATGTTTCTGTAAATTGTTTAACTTTTCTCCTTTTTGTAGACATCCAAGATTCGTCCATTTGTTGTCTGTGCTGTTTTAAGAGGTGTAACCTTTGATGAGGCACGTTACAACAGCTTCATTGACCTTCAGGATAAGCTACATCAGAATATTTGCCGGTAAGTTACTTGGCTAGTCATAGGATCCATTTGCTCTCTCTTGCATTTCGGGATTAAATTTTGACTTCCTTTGATTTTCATTTATGCTACATATTTCAGACGAAGAACCCTAGTTTCAATTGGAACTCATGACATTGATACGTTGCAGGGCCCATTCACATATGAGGCAAGTGTGTCATCATTTTTCTCATTCCTTATATTGTCTCTCTAGTCTTCCTCTACCTGTACATTTCGTGAATTTGTGTATCTGGCTAGAATGCTAATGAAACTTTCATATAATATGTTTCTTTTGATTCATGTACACTTTCTTTTGGTCTTTACCTTTTTTTCAGGCTTTGCCGCCAACGGATATAAATTTTGTACCTTTGAAGCAAGTAAGTCAATATCTTTATAGGTTAATCAGCAAGTATCTCTGATTCAAATTAGTTCCATGTGCCTGTTGTTTCTTGGTTCAATTCTTAATCATTCTTTCTCTTCCTTATTATATAGATAATGATTTATATAACGAATTAAGTCAATATCTTTCTTGGTTGCAGACAAAGAGCTTCAGGGCTGATGAACTAATGGAATTTTACAAGGTAAACAGTCAAGCTTCTATGTTCTGGTCATTGTGTTCTGACATTTGTTGCTCTTGTGAAATCATAACTTTTTTGGAGCAAACGAAAAATAATATCCATTAACTAAGAGTTTATGGATATTTATAATGAGATTAAATAATGTTTACTCACTCAATAAGGATTTTTTTTTCTCTGAAAAATGTTTATTTGATGTGTGAATGAAAATCTTTACTCTTGTTTGCAGTCGGATTTGAAACTGAAAAAATTTCTACACATAATCGAAAGTTCACCCATCTTCCCTGTTTTTTACGACAGTAAAAGGTATTTGGTTCTTCCTACCACCATTAGTTTTACCTCTAAGGTTGATGAAGTACATATGTTTATCAATCTATGATAAAAACTTTCTTGACCAGTCACAGTAATTTTCTTATGATAATCAATTATGTACTGAAAAATAATGAAAAATTTACTTTTGCAGAACTGTTCTGTCATTGCCACCTATTATCAACAGTGCACATTCAGCAATTACCCTTCAGACAAAAAATGTCTTCATTGAATGTACAGCAACTGATTTGACAAAAGCTAAGACTGTGTTAAATACAATGGTATGTGGTAAACAGATCAAAACTACCATGCTTAAGTGATCAATATCTAACTAATTTATCAACGTTTTCCAGGTTACAACCTTTTCAGAATACTGTGAGAGAAAATTTGAGATTGAACCTGTTGAAGTTACATACGACGATGGGAAGTCATATATCTATCCGGATTTATCTGTCTATGATATGGAAGTTCCTCTTTCCTATATTACAGACTCAATTGGAGTCTCTTTGGACGTTGAACAGGTAATAAATACATCACCACTGCCAAGTTCTTATGAATAAATAAACCTTACTTTCTTTGTTTGGATGCCGATTTTAGAAACTTGCAAGTAAATCTTAGCATTCATATAAGGATTTTTATTTCAGCCTGTGTGTAGGCTATAGCTAGTTTTTTCAGTACAATTTACGCATCATTTGGGTTTACTGCAATACCAAGCTGATTAGTACTTCTTAGGGCTGGTCATTTGGGTAAACTGGTCGGGTATATCGGGTTTAGGAGTCTAGTACCCAATGTAATAATTTTGTCGGATTTGGATTTGGGTACAGATCGGTTTGGGGTAAGAAAATATTGAAAAAAAAATAGTTAAATTCAAAAAAAAAGATTAACTAAATTTTCACAAATATAACTAAAAATTTTAGAATAATTTAATTATTTGTGTATATAATTAGATTTCGGGTTTTAACCGACGGGCTCGGATTCGGTAACGGGTTTTCGGGTTTCGGAATCTAGCACCCAATGGAATAATCATTCGGATTCGGTTAATATTTTTCGGATCGGGTTCAGGTCGGGTGTTTCGGGTAGGTTTATTTTGCCCAGGGGCTAGTACTTCTTATAACTAAATGTTTCTGTGCCCAGTTTTGCTTTCTTGTCTGCTATGTGTTTTCCTTGTTTCTCGATTCGTTTATTCTACTCTGCAACAATTTTAATCATTTTGTTATGTGAAATTAACCAGGTTATAAGTCTGCTGACCCGAATGCAGCTACATGCCGAGCAATCTGAATCTAACCAACATGCCATAAAAGTACATGTACCTCCCAGCAGGAGCGACGTTCTTCACCCTTGTGATGTTATGGAGGTATATATAATATATTCATAATCAGTATCTTTTTATAGTGTTACCATTATGATGATTCTCTATATAAATACTTGACTTGCTTTATATTTCACTAGGATGTTGCTATTGCCTATGGTTTCAATAACATAACATTAAGAGAACCTGCTTCGATAAAACCACTGGCTTTGAATGAACTCACTGATCTTCTCAGAACAGAGGTATTCACATCTCTGTTTTGCTCTTGCATCAGCTGATCATGTGAAGTAACTTTTAGGCATTTGTTTCTCTTAATTCTAGATTGCGATGAATATGTACACTGAGGTGGTAACATGGCTACTATGCTCACACAAGGAGAACTTTGAAATGTTAAATAGAGAGGATGATAACTCAGCTGTCATAATTGGGAACCCGAGGTCTTCTGATTTTGAGGTTTGTCTCGAATCCTATAGTTAGGGGTGGGCATAAATCAGAAACCGAACCCGAAATCCGGAAACCGAACCGATTTAAGTGCTAAAACCGATTGGTTTATGGATTGAATATTTTTTTGTTTCGGATTCTGATTTTTGTTTTTCGGTTATCTGAAATCAACTGAATTATATAAGGATTTTTTAATGTTTTTTAATTTTCGGTTCGGTTTTTAGGGGATTTTGGTTTTTTTTGGTTTTTCGGATTTTTGGATTTTTTCGGATTTCGGATAAATTTTTTTTACCAAACCGATCCGAATCTGAAAAAATCCGAACCGAAACCGAACCGAATTAAATCAGTTTCTGTTCGGATTTTAATATGTTTCACTTCGGTCATCCGAAAATCGAAAAATCCGAATCCGAGTGCCCAGCTCTACCTATAGTCATCAATTTCGTAAAAATGTTTGGTTATATTTTATATAATAGGCCGTGAGGAGAACTCTCATGCCAGGAATATTGAAAACTGTTGGTTCAAACAAAGACCATCCTAAACCTATTAAGGTAATAAACCCATATCTCTGGTCATCACCATTAGCTAGATTCGAGTTTTCGAGTGTCACTTCAATAACAAATCTCTTGTCTTTTGGTTATAAAAGATATACGAAATAAGCGATGTGGCCATGTTGGATGATCATGATAAAGAAAAGGTTGGTGCATCTAATCGTCGTCATCTTGCTGCATTACATTGTGGTGCTACTTCTGGATTTGAGGTATGTATTATTTTTCTTTTTGATAATGTAGCTCTCAAGTTTTGTTTTCGCAAGTAACTTCACCAAATTGATATAATTTTTTTTTGTATGATTCTTACATTCAAAGCTAATACATGGACTCGTCGATAGAGTTATGGAAGTATTGGGATTCCCATTTGTACCAGTTAATGATAATAATGGATACTATATAAAGCTCTCTCAAGTAAGCTCTCCTTTCGATATCTTCAAATCTTATATCTAGCCTTGGGCAAAATAACCTACCTTAAGCATCCGATCTGAACGCTATCCGAAAATGCTATCTGAATCTGAACCTGAATCTAAAAAATTAGTCTATTAGGTGCTAAACTTCTAAATCTTAAAACTCTTATCCAAATCCGAACCCATCGGTTAAAACATGAAATGTAATTATATAAATAATTATTTTTTTATAAATTAACTATTTTTTTTTTAATTTAACCATTTTTTTTTTAAATATTTCTTTATCTGAAAGCGAATCCAAGTCGAATCCGACCAAATTATTCTATTGGGTACTAGACTTCTAAATCCGATATACCCGAACCTGAATGTAGTTTTACCCGAACCCGACCCGTCTGCCTGAATGCTCAGCCATCTTTAAAGATTTTTTTTTTTTGACTTTAACTTGTATACCTTTATCTTCAAAAGGAGCCTGAGTTTTTACCAGGTAGGCAAGCTAGTATCACTGTTAAAGGGAAACAAATTGGTAACTTTGGAATTGTTCATCCTCAGGTACTAACCAACACTCATTTATGTCTCTTACATGATTATATGTTTTTTTCTTTCTAATTGTTTGTTTACATTAGGTTTTGAACAACTTTGACATTGCTGATCCATGCTCTTTCGTTGAGATAGACATTGAAATTATCATGGACATATTCGACGAAGAAAAGAAAAAGAAACTTGCTTTGGCTAAATTAGATAAGTTAGTCTAAGGTGATTTTAAAATTTCTAAAATCTAAACCTTAAACTCCAAATCTTCAGTGATTCCCTTAATTTATATTACAGTGAAATGTCGTTTAACCTGATTTTACTCGGTCGAAAAAATGTTTAAAATTTTTTTTTTTTTTTTATTACTTATACGAGACCTCGTAGACATCGGAAACGGACCATTTGTGTTAATTGTTTCTAGTAGCCCTGGGCAATTGGATCGGGTTGTTTGGATCGGATCGGTAAAATCTGAAATAGATCAGATTCGGGTTAATTGGATATGAGTGAATAAGTTAATCGACACAATTTTATATTTAGTTTGGATTTTGGATCGGATCGGTTTAAAATAATCAATTTATTTGGTTTATTCGGATTGTTCGGATTAAAATTTAATTTTTGAATTAAAATTATATAATTTTAATAGAATAAATCGATTAAAGAAAATTTTTGATCCGATTAATCCGATATTTTTTTGTATTGATCCGATCTGATTAAAACTTGATCCGAACCGATTAATTCGAGATTTTTTTTTTGGTTTATTCGGTGAATTTTAAAATTTTCGAACAACACCAACACGATTACCGAATAATCCGATCCGTTTAATCCGAATGCCTAGGGATAGTTTCCAGTGTCTATTACACCTAAGATTCATTACAACAACTCATGTTACTAACAGTAGAAGACAAATTCCATAAAACCATTACCACAAAGTATCTCCACATTGAAGTAATAAAACTTCCAAATACCACAAAGTTAGATACACTTGTTCTTTCTTTTCCTCCTAGGCTTCTTCTGAACTACGAGATCCGTTTGATCTCGTAACCAGTCCTCATGGTACTTCTCATTATATGGAACAACCTTCCCATCAATGAACGGCTCTCCTGAACAAAACTACACATGTTTAATACATATAACAGAACCAAAACACAAGGGTTTAGTGAACAAAACTTAAGCTATAAATCAAACCTCCATAACTATTATCACCATCAACTATGAATGAATCTGGTAAAACCCACTTAACATTAGGCAAAGCTACAATCAAAATACAAACCAAAGTTGTCACAAAAATAAAACTAAAACAAATAGAAAAAAAAAATCCAAAGAGTAAAAAGTGATATATATACATTTTATCTTGTGAGTTAAAGGTTCATGAACCTTACAACCAAATGCATAATAATACTTTGTAGATACAGAATATATTGATTTCTTAGCTTCTTCTTCACTGCACATAACAAATCAACCTCAATCATATAACCAGGATTGATGTAAAGTTTTTGGATTAGTGTTACCTCTCTAAAGCCATGGCTAGTGTTTTAACAAAGCTTTGGATGATTTGATTTCGAAGTGGGTATCCTTTGGGAGGCTTCATGAGCACAAGCCAGTGTTTGTAGTCGCATCCTTCAACTAAACTCGGTACCTTAGTTAACTCAGAGCAACGAGTTGCTTCTGAGTTAGTAGAACCAGAGTTATCATAGGAGAATGGAGATAACGGAGTATATTGATATCGGATGGCCGCCGTTAAAGTTAACGGTGGTCTTCTGATGAGACTCGCTCGAAACATTAAACGATGAATCTGATATATGGTTTGGTTCTGGTTTAGTTTTGTCGGATTTTTTATAAGGCTTGTTGGCAGATCCGGTTTTGGCCCAATACATACAGTTAATGGGCACACAAAAGCCCATCTTACTTAAAAATAGCCTAAAAACTATTAGCCCAAAGCCTCAAACTCTCTTATTAAACTTGGGACACGTGGAACGATCGAAGGAGCAACCATTAACAGCCGTCCGATCAACTCATTGACACATCTCACTTCACACTTACTTCTCTTCAGTCATCACTTTTCTCTTCTCTTTCATCAGATCTCTGCACCAAATCGGTTAACAATGTTGCTCCATATTCTTCTTCTACTGCTTTACCTAACATCTTCTATGAAAATCCAAGCATCAGTACATGAGTACCGAAGCGAGAGATTCATGTCTAAAGGCAACGCCTTTGTCTTCCATGGTGGTAGCGAAGGCATTTACTCTTCTTCTCCCTCCGATCCCAACTCCGATTCCGTTTCATTTATTCGGTAAATTTTAGGGTTTTGTCTCTTAGATCCAAAGTTTCCTCTTTTACTTAAGATCTGATTTGTAATCTGTTAAAGTTTCTTTATTTAAATCTCTTATTGTATTGACAGTTTTGAGAAGATCAAGTTCATAAGACCTTATGAAGTATCTAACAGATCTTCATTACCTATCCACGCCATTGTTTTTGAAGTAGAGGATCGTGAAAACATTGGAGGATCAGCTTATGGTGGACAAAGAGCTGTGTGTTGTACATCTGATTTAGCTAAACTTGGTGTTTGTTCACATGGTGAAATCATTCATCATTCTTCAGCTAAAGATTCTAATTGGCCACAAGTGTTTGGTGTTTCATTAAGTGCCAATGAGTTAGATGTTATGTTACCAACTAGATCAATTCAGGTTACTAGAACTGGAATGTACAATCTTTACTTCATTCATTGTGATTCTGATCTCAAAGATTTAGTTGTTGAAGGTAAAACCATTTGGAAAAACCCTAATGGATACTTACCTGGTAGAATGGCTCCATTAATGTACTTTTACGGGTTCATGTCGCTTGCTTTTGTGTTACTTGGAATCTTCTGGTTCTCTCAATGTGCTAGATTCTGGAAAGAAGTGCTTCCATTACAGAATTGTTTAACTTTGGTGATTACATTAGGGATGTGTGAAATGGCACTTTGGTATTTCGATTACGCTGAATTCAATGAAACAGGTATTAGATCAACTGTTATTACGATTTGGGCTGTAACATTCGGTGTTATTAAGCGTACAAGTTCTCGTATTATCATCTTAATGGTTTCAATGGGATATGGTGTTGTGAGACCTACACTTGGTGGCTTTACATCAAAAGTTATAATGCTTGGTGTTACTTTCTTTATTGCATCTGAAATACTCGAACTAATGGAAAATGTCGGTGCTGTTAGTGATTTCTCGGGGAAAGCTCGATTGTTTCTTGTTCTTCCTGTTGCGATATTGGATGCTTTCTTTATCATATGGATATTTAAATCACTATCTGCTACATTCAAGAAACTTCAGACGAGAAGGTTGTTAGCTAAGTTGGATATATATAGAAAGTTCACAAATGCTTTGGCTATAGCCATTTTGGTTTCCTTGGGTTGGATTTGCTACGAGGTAATATATAACAAACCGTCTTATTTTTGTATGCTCTGATATTATGATAAATTCGGTTGATTCTCAAAACATAAAGTTTATATTAGATCTGAAAAGAGTGATAATAAGAGAATCGATTTATGATAGTTCATTTGCTTATAGAGCTTACAATAAATCTAATGGATTTTGTCTTTATAGGCTCATATTCATCTTAACAGTTAGGCCTGGGCATTCGGTTGGTTCGGGTTGGAAATTCCGGTATTTCGGTTTTTTTTTTTTAAGTTTTGATCGGTTTAAAATTTATAGTTCGGTTTGGTTCGGTTTTATTTTTCTCGGTTCGGTTCGGTTTTGGGTATAAAAAAACATTCCGATTGGTTTTAGTTTTGTAAGTTCGGTTCGGTTTTAAGGTAAAAATAACAGTTTAACTCAGTTTTTCGGTTTATTTTGGGTTATTTCGGTTTGTTCGGCTGGTTAGGTTCGGTTTTGGATAAAAAAATAAATAAATAAACACATAAAAATATTTAAAAATAAGATATAAATCTAAAAAAATAAATTTTGGTTTTCTCGGTTCGGTTTTTACTGTAAACCAAACTTAGTAAAAGCTTCTACCGATTGGTTTAATGAAAATTTCGGTTCGGTTCGGCTTTCCTTTTTGTAATTCGGTTCTGTAAGTTCGGTCCCATCTTTTGCCCAGGCCTATTAACAGTAACATATAACAAAGTCTTGAATCTTTGAATCTCAAAATAGGATCTTTTACTAAAAAAGCTTTTGATTTTGGCAGCTTTATTTCAAGTCCAAGGATGTTTATAACGAACATTGGCAAAACGCTTGGATCATCCCAGCCTTTTGGCAACTCCTCTCCTTCTTGGTCCTTATTGTTATATGTTCTCTATGGGCTCCATCATCAAACTCAACTAGGTAACGCTATGATTGAATAAGAACATTTGAAAATGCGATACGAAGTATGATGTTTCGTTTCTTCTGATAGGTATGCATTCTCTGGATCTGCTGGAGATACAAGTGCGGAGTTTGAGAAGGATGAGTACACACTAACCCTCATTAAACCATCTCCAAGTCCTTCTCATGAAGTCAAGAACCTCTCAGAATCCAGACCTTTAGAAGTTGACAAAGAAGAATCAGACAAAGATTTGGAGGAAGACAAAAGGGAGTAAAGACAATAGTTATAATGATCTCAGTTTTCTTACATGTATTCTTTTAGGTCAAGATACGTAATCAGCCTTTGTCTTCAGTGTTGTAATGCTACTTTGTGTGTCCTGTTTTTGTCAATACAGTTTCAACGTATGAAATCATAGTCGTACCATATCAATCCTTGTTTCTTTCTTGGCTCTGGGCTCAAAGAACTCGAACTGCAAAATCTGTACTTTAATTTTAATAGGTAGATAGATAGATATAAGTATCTAGCTCGGATCATCTTGATGTAACTCTCATGGTGTTTCGCACTCTCTACGTGACTCCTAGTGCTGGGATTTTAACCCGCAGCCCGCGTGTTCTGCGGGTTTTGACTTCTCGAGGGGCGGATATGGACACAAATTTTAGATCATTTATATCCGGGTCTTGTGGGTGGGTTGTATTTTTTTTGCGGTTTTTTTGTGAGCCCTACGGATCTTGTGGGTACCCGCTAAATTTTTTTTCTTTTATATTAAAATTATTCACATTATATACCCTATATTTTCTTAAAAATTTTAATTTTTTTTTTTAATTTTTATTTTAACACATTTTACCTTATATATTTATGCGGAGTTTTTTTGGATTTTCTAATTTTGCAGGTTTTTTTGTAAAAAAAATAGAAAAAAAATATAAAGTGGATACCCGCGGACTCCGCGAATTTTGCAGAGACGGGTATGAGTCATGTTATTGAAACCCGCAGTTTTAGCGGGGAGGATAGATATTTATCTATCTAGCTCGGATCATCTTGATGTAACTCTCAGGCCGTTTCGCACTCTCTACGTGACTCTTGACTCCTGACCCACCCAAAAAACGATTTGTAAGCCGGACTAGGCTTCTCCAATATCGAAATCTTGAGCTCTTCCTTCAACTGAGAATCTGAAACCAACCAATGTGGTTGAACCCTATGAACTTCCTCAAACAAAGAAATCCGCGAGGCTGATGCCCAACGCCGACAAGCCATAGAAATGACTAAAGTTTACACGTAGAAATGAAACCGCGGAAAAATCGATATAAAATCTATGCTCAAATCTTTTTTTACAAGTAACCTCAATTGAATTTTTTTATTCATATACAAAATTTAAAGTAAACCAAAAAAAATGGTGAATCTAACGATTAGAATCGAAGGTGAAGCTAAATTCCTATGGTGATGAAGTCTTCATTATAATCTTCAACGCTAAGTTCATCAGTGACTTCAATCATGTTCGGTCTCTGATCAGGATCATGTCTTGTACATCTCACACCAATCCTTAAAACGTTCTCAATCTCCTTCTCCGTCTTTTTATCGTCAGCCGCGGCGTTAACCACAGTCTCATGAAGCAAATCCATCCAACCACCTTGTTCCACAGCTGAACCAATCCATTCCACCAAATCAGTCCCACCGGCTCGACTCAAACCGGCGTATTGAGACGGGAATTTCCCAGTCAAGATCTCAAGAACCACAACTCCAAAACTAAACACATCTGACATGGCTGATACGTTACCATCACTACGAATCGCTTCTGGAGATTTATAAGCAACTAGAGATTGAGATCGAGCGTCAGGATTGATTAATCTTTGAAGACCAAACTCAGAGAGTAAAGGCTCGCCGTGTTCCCCAAGAAATATATTACTAGATTTTAGGTTTCCATGAGGTAGGTTTAAAAATCCTAATTCTCTATGTAGAAACCATAAACCTCTAGCTACTCCATGAATGATTTTGAGTCTTGATGACCAATCTAATTGAAACCCTTCGCCGTGTAATTGATGAACCAAACTCAGATTAGGAACATATTCAAACACTAAGAGTTTCTCATCTTGTCTGAAATGATAAGCTAAAGGAGTCAATATGTTTCTGTGTCTTAAGCTTCCTAGTTTTCTAACTTCTGTGTCGAATACATCTATACTCACTCGACTCATTACAGTAACTCTCTTCACTACTACCGCGACTCCACTCGCTATTACAGCTTTGTAAGCTGATCCTACACCTCCACTACTATTTGGTCGACTACTTCCAGTTCCGGGGTTGCCTAGTACATGAGCCGCGGCTTTCATCAAATCTGATAAACAGAACTCACCTTTTTCTTTATTCACCATTACCAAATCGATAGTTCTTGATCCTTCAACGGTTACCTATACCAATCAATAATACGTGTTTTGTAAGTTACACAAAAAAAAACTCTCTAAAAAACCTAATAGAGGTTACGTGTTGTGGAAGTAACCTGAATTGTTTGGTCATCATCATCATTAGATTCGAGTTTAGAGATACAATGTATCTTCTTCCTTCGTTTCGTCTTCTTCTTCTTTTTCTTCTTCGGCCGGAAAAGTAAAGAGATAAGAACAATGACAAAAAGAACTATCATGGAACCAAAAGCTAAATAGTATTTGCTTTTATCAGCATCTTTCATTGTTCCATCAATCGTAATCGATGAACTCGCGTTTCTTGGTTGAGTACATGTAGTTCCAAGTACAGCTCCACAAAGACCAAGATTCCCTTCAAAAATCCTCGTTTTGAATCTAGATAAACCGGAAGGTATTTCTCCGGTTAATTTATTATTTGAGACATCAACATCAGTCAAACTACGTTGTCTGAAACTTGGTATTGTCCCAATGAACTGATTATTTTCAAGGTGTAACTCCATTAGGTTTGGTAATGAATTAGCTAATGAAATAGGAATAAAACCAGAGAACTCATTGTTTGATAACCAAGCTTTCTTTAACCCTACCATCTTTTTGAAATAATCAGAAGGAATCGTACCTGAAAACCGGTTTCCTGATATGTAAATCGATTTTAAAGCGGTTAACCGGTTAAATTCCGGTAATTTACCGGTAAAGGAGTTGTTCATTATGCTTATAGTACGTAAACCACGTAAACTTGTTAAAGGAGAGATATCAATGTTTCCTGAGAGACCCATTTGTTCGATTTGAAGACCAAAGACTAATAAGTGTTTGCTACAAAGTATTCCAACCCATTTTTGTGTTCTTCCACAAGGTTCTGTGTCTGATGTCCAAGAATCGAGAGACTTGGTGTTGGTTAATGATTTTTTGAATTGTAATAATGGTTTTGATTCTGGTATTGAATTTGCTGAATGTGCTGTTAGAGATAGCACGAACGGCCATATTAGCAAGGCTACGGCCATTTACGTTGAGAGTTTTAAGAAATTCATTTTTTTTTTATTTTTTTTTTGTGTTTGGTTTTTTTTTTTTTGGTTAATTCGATTTACTAATTTTTTTTCTGTAGTGTTGTCTTGTTTCTCGCTTTGTCTCTGTTTTTTTTTCTGTGTTTTTTATTATTTGTGATCCATTGGATGAGAGAAACTTAAGAGGTTATGGTGTTAATGTTCGTTGAAAGAGTCAAGACTCAAGATTGATAATAAAATTATTATTTTGATATATAAATGAAAAACTTAATCAATAAAAAAATGTAAACTATTATTTTACCCCTGTCGTATCCAGTAGATTACTAAACTACCCTTCCGCCACTGTCTCTGTCTGCGTTTTCTAAAACCCTAGCAGTAGCAGCAAAGCTTTGTAGAACCTTTTCTTCTCAACTCTCTGATCTCAAACTACAGAGATTGATTAAACCTAATTATCTCCGTTACTGAAAAAACAATTCAATGTCAAAGTTAAAACCTTTGAGTAAATCATCACAAGACTTGAATCTACTCACATCTGATATTGCATCATTTGCTTCCTCCATTGGCTTAGCTTCTTCATCTCTTCCTTCTTCTGGTTTCAACGACACTGATTTCAGAAAACCCTCTAAATCCCAAACCCAGAAACAGAGAAAGCCTAAGAAGAAGAACAACGCCTCCCATGAGAATGAAGACACAAAGAAGTCAAAATCAAACCTTGGAAATGATATGGGAGGAGCTAAGAAGCAAACCAAAGATACACCTGCGAAACAAGTCATAAACCCTAAACCAAAACCTGATTTTTTATCAATTGATGATGATAGTAATGGAGTTAAGGCGAAACGTTTTGATAAGTACAAGAGTTTGCCTAAGTTACCATTGGTGAAAGCTAGCTTATTGAGCTCAGAATGGTACAATGATGCAGCTGAGCTTGAGGAGAAGGTCTTTGGTGGTGGAGATAAGAAGACGAAGAAGGAGGAAGTGTTGAGTGTGGTGGAGAGTAAGAGAGAATTGGGAGAGAGATTGATTTGGCAATACTCAGAAGACTTTGTAACATCAAAAGGAAAGAGTGGAGATATGAAGATGGTGATCTCTGCTCAGAAATCTGGGACTGTATCTGATAAAATTACTGCCTTTGAGATTATGGTTGGAGAGAACCCTATTGCTAATATGAGGTCTCTTGATGCCTTATTGGGTATGTTTCTGTTTCCAATGGTGTAATGAATCCTTTGAAGCATTTGTGTTGATGTCTCTGTTTATTGTAGGAATGGTTACTTCAAAGGTTGGAAAACGTTTTGCATTTAAAGGTCTTAAGGCTTTATCAGAAATTTTGATCAGGTTTGACTCTCTCTTGACTGAGCTATAGTTTTATGTGTTCAGAATCAGATCAGTCTTGCATTTTTCTTTTCAGGTTATTGCCTGATCGTAAGCTGAAGACACTTTTACAGCGACCTTTGAACAGCATTCCTGAAAATAAAGATGGTTACTCGCTTTTGATGTTTTGGTACTGGGAGGATTGCTTGAAACAGAGGTAAATAAACTCTTATCCTTTTGCTTTCGATTTGATGATTCACTTAACTGCTTACTATGCTAATGATATAGGTACGAGCGCTTTGTCACTGCCCTTGATGAATCATCTAAGGATATGCTCCCAGAGCTAAAAGACAAGGCTTTAAAGGTTATATATCCTATTACATCTCTACATCTCCTAGCTTGTTTAGTAGCACACTAGCACTGATCTTCAGGTTTTGTTAGATTCGTGAGTATATTCAAGTGTAATCCTTTTGTGGATTATGAATTATTGTGTAGTACTTTGTTTTCTTATAGCTCTGTTGAGCTCTTAACTTGGTAATATGATCAAGATTTTTCCTTAAGTAAATAATTTTGTTCTTGTTTGGTTTCAGACTATATATTTCATGTTAACAAGTAAATCAGAACAAGAGCGAAAATTGCTAGTATCATTGGTGAACAAGGTATTGTATATCTGTAGCTAATCATATTTTCTCAACTATGATACCTTAACTTGCTCTGTGGATTACGTTACACAGTTGGGAGATCCTCAAAACAAAAGTGCATCTAATGCTGATTATCATCTTACAAATCTTTTGGCTGATCATCCTAATATGAAGGTTCGGCTTTTCAACATTCCTCAACTCAGTTTCGGGAGTTTCTTATATTTGGTTGCTTGGGTTCTTCTCTTTGCAGGCTGTGGTGATTGATGAAGTGGATTCGTTTCTCTTCCGACCTCATCTTGTCTTACGTGCAAAGTATCATGCTGTATGTGTTTTTATTTACTCTTCATATTTTCAAACAAATTTATCTTCTCCATTGTTCTTTGGCTTCTTGCTCATCTCTCTAATCTGATTCAATGTTAGCTTCTCTTAAACCATGATTATTAATTAACCCTTGTTAAATTTACAGGTTAATTTTTTGAGTCAGATTCGATTGAGCCACAAAGGAGATGATCCAAAGGTTGCAAAACGACTAATTGATATATATTTTGCTCTATTTAAGGTATGTAACTTGCATCTTAAGTCAGATCTTTTTGCCTTTTCACCTTCTTTTCTTGTTCTCAGAAGCTTCTACAGTCCTAGCCCTGGGCCAAAAAACCAACCCGAAGCACCCGATCCTAAAAAGATTGTGTTTGTATTCATATAGGTTTTAACGACAGAAGCAAACAGGAAACAAGATGCAGACGACAAAAGAGCCGCTAATAAGAAAAACACTAACTCAAAGGACACAAAAGAAGAGAAGTCATCTGATTCTTCACCTGTTGAATTAGATTCCAGAATTTTATCAGCTCTACTAACGGTTAGTCCAAATCTGCTTTATATCACTGAGACCTTTACAGATCAACTTATGTCTTAGTTCTCCATTACTACAGGGAGTTAACAGAGCTTTTCCATATGTTTCTACTGATGAAGCTGATGATGTTATTGAATCACAGACACCAGTGCTTTTTAAACTTGTAACTCCTAAAGCTTCACCATCTAAGTTTAGTTGCATCTATAAAGTTATTAAATAAACTTGGATCCTGAATATGTGCAGGTACATTCTAAGAATTTTAATGTTGGAGTTCAATCACTGATGCTTCTTGACAAGATCTCATCTAAGAATAAGATTGTTAGTGATAGGTTTTATCGAGCATTGTATTCGAAACTTCTACTTCCCTCCGCATTGAATTCTTCCAAGGTAAGTTATTATTCTATGTTTACATGTTCCATCAAGTCATGGATTTAGGTAGAGCCTGAAATTTACCTTCCTGTTTTTTGCAGGCTGAAATGTTTATTGGACTTCTTCTTAGAGCTATGAAAAATGATATAAATGTGAAGCGTGTAGCGGCTTTCTCCAAAAGAGTCTTGCAGGTTTGGTAACATGAATAAACTATTTATCAATCCCATCTTTATTAGCTCTAGTTTCACTGATAATGATAACAATGTTCATAGCCCTGGGCAAAATAACATACCCGACCCGAATCTTATCCCAAAAACACTATCTGAACCTGAATCAGAAAAGTTATTCTTATTCCATTGAATGCTAGATTCTTAAACCCGAAAACTCGTACCTTAATCTGAACCTGTCGGTTAAAATCTGAAATCTAATTATATATACAAATAACTAAATAATTGTAAAACTTTATTTATATTTGTGGAAGTTTAGTTAAAGTTTTTTAAAATTCAACTATTTTTTTGTTTTTTCAATATTTTCTTATCCGAATCCAAACCAAACCCAACAAAATTATTTACTAAACTCCTAAACCCGATATACCCGAACCTGAATGGATTTTACCCGAATTTGACCTGTTTATCCGAATGCCCAACCCTAGTTCATATCTTTACATAAATATTGATTCATTTTGTTATAGTAATTAGTGATGTTGACACACTATATGAACTCTTTTGTGTTAGCTCTAAAGTTTACTCTTAAATGTTTGAGTAGGTTGCGCTGCAACAACCACCACAATATGCTTGTGGATGCCTTTTCCTTCTATCTGAAGTGTTAAAATCAAGACCTCCTCTATGGTATGCTTCTCTTCTTTGTTAATCATATTTATCACTTATCAGCGGCTCTTATCCGGTGATTGTTTCGATCATGCAGGAAGATGGTGTCCCAGAGGGAATCAGTTGAGGAAGAAGAAGATGTAGAACATTTTGAAGATGTGAAAGAAGAAGATGAAGTTGTTACCAATAAAGTAGAAATAAAAGAGAATGATGTTGAAGTTGATCAAGGTAGAGATGGTGATTCTTCTTCAGATGATGAAGAGGCTTTGGCGGTTAAGCAATCTGATGAAGAAGAAGAAGATGATTATGATTCTGATGATGCTGAAGAACTATTCACAAGAGAAATAACCAGTGAGGTTACTAATGATATGGAGAAACAAAGAAAACTTCCATTGAAATCAAGTTTTCTTCCTGGAGGATACGATCCTCGTCATCGAGAGCCTTCATACTGGTCAGTTAATATTTTAATATTTTTTCACCTGAATCCAAACCAAATCCGATAAATTATTCCATTGGGTACTAGACTCCTAAACGGCTAAACCCGATATACCCGAACCCGAATAGATTTTACCCAAACCCAACCCGTTTACCTGAATACCCAGCCCTACTTTCCTAATTTGAAATTGAATCTGTAATCTTGTATTGACAGTAATGGAGACCGTGCGAGTTGGTGGGAGTTGGTGGTTCTTTCAAACCATGCTCATCCCTCAGTTGCTACAATGGCTGGAACTCTTCTCTCAGGAGCTAATATTGTTTACAATGGAAACCCATTGACTGATTTATCTCTAACTGCTTTCTTGGATAAATTCATGGAGAAGAAACCAAAGCAAAGCACTTGGCATGGTGGCTCTCAGATCGAACCTTCCAAAAAGGTAAATGGTTTAAGCAGAGTTTGTTATCTTCTTTCACCTATAACTAAGCATGGTCAAAACGTAACCGTAACCGTTTAGTTTTAACCATAATTAAACCATAACTGTATTAAAAGGTTAATAACCGTAACCGTTAACCGTAAAAACATAATAGTTATTGTTAACCGTAAATTATTAACCATAAACGTACAAAAACCGTTAGTTAACTATATGGTATAACTGTAATATTATAACCATAACCTTCTTAAAAATAAAATAAAATGTATATATAATTTACAATATTAGTTGAAATATCACTTTTGCAATAGATTTTAAATATATTTTGGTAAAAGTATTAATGATATTATTTTTTATATTATTAATAAATAAATTAGTTAAATTTAACCATATATAATCGTAATTGTTTTAACTGTAATCATTTTTAACTATAATCGGTTTTAATTAAATGGTTAAGGTTAAGTTTAAAAAAATTATAAACATACTAACAGTAACCGCTATAATTGTAACCGTGGTCATGCCTATCTGTAACTGTTTTTTTCTTCGTCTTCTTCTGTTGTGTAGCTTGATATGACGAACCGTATGATTGGATCTGAGATACTCTCATTAGCTGAAGAAGATGTAGCTCCTGAAGATTTAGTCTTCCACAAGTTCTATGTAAACAAAATGAACAGTACAAAGCAATCAAAGAAAAAGAAGAAGAAGTTACCTGAAGAAGAAGAAGCTGAAGAATTATACGAAGTAAATGATGGTGATGGTGGAGGAAACTACGAGAGTGATGTTGAATTTGAAGGTGGTGATGAGAGTGACAATGATGAGATTGAGAATATGTTAGATGATGTTGATGATGAAGCTGTGGAAGAAGAAGGAGGAGGTGAATATGATTATGATGATCTTGATAATGTAGCTGATGATGAAGAGCTTGTTGATGATGCAAGTGATGCAGAGATGGACATGATTGATGATGATGAAGTTGGTAGTGATGATGATGATAGTCATGGTAAGAAGAAGAAGAAGCAAGGAAAAGGAAAAAGGAAATCTCCATTTGCGAGTCTTGAAGAGTATGAGCATTTGATTGATCAAAACGAGGAAGATGATGATGATGATTCAAAGAGTGAGAGAAAAGTAACATCAGATGAGTCCATAAAGAAGAAGACCAAAGTATCAGAGTAATAAAAATTAAAGGAAGACTCGTTGACTTGCTATGCAAGGTTTCTTGTGTTTGTTGAGTAGACTTGAACACAGGGGATAATTACTCTCAGTTTTATTCTACTTTTATGTTTTTATATTTGAAGAAAATTATTATATGATGAATTTATAGATTTTTTTACACTAGACTCTAGAGATGCTCTATGTTAAACATTAAATTAGAACAAGAAGTTTTATTCTGGTTTGTTTGACTATTTCCTTTGGTCAACGATGGTATTGAGAGCCATTTACAAGCTTCAACGCAAACCCAGATTGGATAATCAAGTATTTTCCTTCTTATTCTTCTTCAAGCTTTTTTCAATCTTTCTCAACTTCTTCTTCTCTTCTTGTTCACGCCATAAATAACGTGAAGATTGGATCTAAATCCATTGGTCCCCTCTTGAGACCAGTAAAACCTTTGAGTCCTGACATGGTTCTTATTGTTCTTGTCAATGTTTTTTCCCTCTCTACTTTCTTTCTTACACTCTCAGAAGCTGTCTGTAATCTTAAAGATCGTGATTCTCTCATTTGGTTCTCTCGCAATGTATCATCTTCAGTCTCACCTTTGCATTGGAATTTATCTATTGATTGTTGCTACTGGGAAGGAATCTCCTGTGATAATTCTTCTAAAAGCCGTGTTACTGGCAATCTCCCATCCTCTGTTTTGAAACTTCGTAGTCTCTATATTCTTGACCTTTCTCATAACCGTCTCTCTGGTTCTATACCACCAAGTTTCCTCTCTGCTCTTGATCAACTCTTGGTTCTTGATCTTAGTTTCAACAATTTCAGTGGTGAATTGCCACTTCAACCATCATTTTCCAATGGTATCTTCCCAATTCAGACCGTTGATCTCTCTAGCAATCTTCTTCTCCAAGGAAATATCTTCAGTGGTTCTGTTTTTCTTCAAGGTGCTTTCAATTTAACCAGTTTTAACATCAGTAACAACAGCTTCATGGGTCCTATACCTTCCTTCATGTGCACAACTTCACCGCAGCTCACCAAACTAGATTTCTCCTACAATGATTTCAGCAATGTTATCTCTCAAGGATTAAGCAGATGCTTAAGGTTAAGTGTGTTTCGAGCAGGCTTTAACAATCTCTCTGGTGAAGTCCCTAAAGAAATATACAATCTTCCTCAGCTGGAGCAGCTCTTTTTACCAGTCAATCACCTTTCAGGTAAGATTGATGATGAGATTACTCGTCTCACAAAACTTACATTACTTGAGCTTTACTATAATCACCTCGAAGGAGAAATACCAAAGGATATAGGTAAGTTGTTCAACTTGAGAAGCCTTCAGCTCCATATCAATAACCTCACTGGTTCTATCCCAGTTTCTCTTGCCAATTGCACAAATCTCGTCAAGTTGAATTTACGGGTTAATCAGTTAGGAGGAACCTTATCAGCCATAGACTTTACTCAGTTTCAGAGCCTCACGATTCTGGACCTCGGAAACAATAGTTTTACCGGCGAGTTCCCATCCAAAGTTTACTCCTGTAAAAAGCTAACAGCAATGAGGTTTGCAGGCAACAAGTTAACAGGACAGATATCTCCTCAAGTACTGGAATTAGAATCTTTGTCGTTCTTTGGTTTTTCAGAAAATAAAATAACAAACATTACAGGTGCTCTTAGTATTCTACAAGGCTGCAAGAAGCTGTCTACTCTCCTCATGGCAAAGAATTTTTACTACGAAACCTTACCAAGCAACGAAGACTTTCTTGCGGTAGATGGATTTCAAAGCCTCCAAATCTTCTGTATCGGTGGATGCAGATTGAAAGGTGAAGTACCACCTTGGTTGATCAAGCTCAAGAAGGTAGAAGTTATGGACCTGTCATTCAACCAACTTATGGGAACCATTCCTGGTTGGTTAGGAACTCTTCCGAACCTTTTTTACTTGGATCTTTCTAATAACATTCTTACCGGAGAGATTCCAAAGGAACTGTTCCAACTCAAAGCACTAATGTCCCAAAAGACATACGATGAAACAGAACCGAACTATCTAGAGCTTCCAGTTTTTATCCAACCCATAAATGTCTACACTAATCAGCAATACAATCATATTTACAGCTTCCCACCAGCAATATACCTCAGAAGGAATAACTTAACCGGGAGTATACCAGTCGAGGTTGGACAACTACAGGTTCTCCATGTCCTCGAGCTTCAAAGTAATCATTTATCTGGCAATATACCAAATGAATTGTCAAACATCACATACTTAGAGAGGTTAGATCTGTCCAACAACAATCTATCTGGTAGAATTCCTTGGTCGCTCACTGGTCTCCATTTCTTGTCCTATTTCAATGTTGCAAACAACTCTCTTAGTGGACCTATACCCACAGGGAGTCAGTTTGATACCTTCCCAATGGCTTATTTTTTTGGAAACCCTTTGTTGTGTGGTGGTGTACTGCTCACATCTTGCAATCAAACTCACACAAAGTTAGATGAAGAAAAAGTCAACACACCTTTTGTTTTTGGGCTAGTCTTTGGGATCATTTTTGGTTGGATTTGTTCTTTTTGGTTTTTGTATTGTGTAGGTTGACACTTACGTGTATAAGAATGATATAGACCGAGCCCGATATGGTAATGGAACATAACTTTATCTGAAACAGAGACGAGTGTGTGGATTCAAATAGCCAAATAGGGATGCTTCTATTAATTCTGTCTCATACAAAATGTTAGGATTTTTTTTAGTAGTTTATTGGAAAAAATTACATTGATTTTTTATTTGAACATAAATATCATTTTTTATTAACAATATATTTTATTATAAATTATGTTTTTTATGAAAAATATTTTTTTTATTTAATGTTAGGATTTAATGTTTAATGTTTGGGTTTAGTATTTATTATTTAGGGGTTAGGGTTTAGTATTTATAGTTAGGATTTAATATTTAGTGTTTGAGTTTAATATTTATTATTTAGGGTTTAAATTTTTGATTTAGAAATTAGAATTTGGTATTTAAGGTTATGGTTTTGGTATATAGTGTTTGAGTTTAGTATTTATTGTTAAGAATTTGTATAATTTTTCTAAAATAAAGTCTAATTTTTAATTTACTTAAATTATTAAATGGTAATTTTGTCCTAAATTAATTTTAGTAGTATTTATGAAATATAAAGTAAAATTTACGGTACTTAAGAGAATTGCCTTTAATATAATCATATTTATTGATTTTTTTAAAAAAGAAGAAAATAATAGAATCATAAATACTTTTATAAATAAATGATAGAGGAATATAACAATTAATAATAACTATTATTGATTGATAAAACAATGTTTTACAAGGTGTTTGGTCTATTGTAAACATACGACTTGGCGAACCACAAGTAAGATACAAAACCAATGGAACTAAGACAAGCCAATAGCCAATAAAAGTAATCTAAATGAGCATGGTTAAGGTCATTATCAAACCAACTCGTTTGACCGGACTGGCTCGTAACCTTATCAATGAATGATACTATAAAGCTACTTAGAAAGCTACCAACCCCATATATGCTAAGATTAAAAGCCATTCCAATGCTTCTAAGCTCACTAGGGACTTGGTCATAGAAGAACTCTTGTAAACCCACCATTGTAAACACATTTGAGACTCCATAAATAACATATTGAGGAACCAACCACCAAACACTCATTAGAATTGTTGTGTTGTCTCGAGCGGTTTGTAGCCTTTTGGTTTCGACCAAGGCGGCTACTACCATAGCAAGAATGGAGAGAAAGATTCCGGTTCCAATTCTTTGAAGGATTGTGATTCCTGATGGTTTTTGAGTGAAAGATCTTGCAATCGGGACAAGTAGACAATCGTAGATTGGTATGAAAATGACCATTGATAGGCTTGTGAAACTTTGGAGTGTAGCTGAAGGGACTAAGAGTCCTGGTGAGATTGATCTGTCCATTGTGGCTCCTTGCTTTGTGAAGAAAGTTGTGGATTGTGCCGAAACAATGGCGAAAACAATGCAAGTCATCCATATGGGAATGAGTCTAAGTACCGATTTTGCTTCTTCGATTTCATCTTGTTGACATGAAATCGCCGCTCGGTCGAGGAATCTGTATAGTATTCAAGAGAAACGGTCAGTTTATAGACTTGTATCCAACATATTTTTAGTTTAATTTTTTTCCGACCTACTCTATTTTCAACTCTAAAATAGAGATATCTACTTTTAGCGTAAATACGGAATAAAAACTAGAAATCTTGTGAAAATAACTTATATCGGACCAACTATAATGTATAAGTATAAGACATATAAGTCGATCCATTCATTGCTAATTGGTTTTTAGTTGACAACTCGTTAATAGAGTCTAAACACACGTTGTCACACTAAACTGATATCAATCCGATCCATCAAAAGATTTTCGATATGACTTGAAACTAGTAGTATAATAGAATTTATCGAAATTAATGCATAAAAACCATAATCGCGAAAAAACATATGAAGAATATCTTACACCGAATGTATAAAATATATTAGCCAATTCACATAAAAGTTAAAAATACTAGTAACGGATAGGAGAAAATTTTCTTCAAAATAGAGTTTGGAGATGAACATAAACTAGGGTTTGAGAATTATGTTACCTTAATTTACTAGAACTCTGGTGACTAAGTAGAAGAGTCTCATTCATATTAGCTTTATTATAATCCAAATCATTTTGTCTTCTATTCTTTAAAGCCTCCATAAAAACACAACTGATTCGAACAAAAGGGTTCTTCCTTCCATCTCCATGAGAACTAAAACGGTAAGAGCTAACTCCAAGGAGTAAGAGAACTAGAGCAAGTATCATAGAAACACTTGGAATACCAAACCCTAAGGACCAGCTTATGTTTTCTTGAATATAGTTAGAGACCAAACGTGTAGTAAATATGCTAAAACAGTTACCAAACATCATCCAGTTGAAGAAAGAACTCTTGTCTTTGGCTTCTTTTGGATTATTTCCATTGAATTGATCTGCTCCAAATACTTTCATGCATGGAAGATAACCACCTTGTCCTATTGCTATAAGATATAGAGAACAGAAGAAGAGAGTTACTTGGAACTGAGATGAACATGAGACACTTTGGTTTTGATCTTCACAGTGTGAAGGAAGCATGGTTGAAAACGTCAGCAACCCAAGTCCCTGCTTGTTTTATAAGAAAGAAAAAATTATAATAACAAAAAAATATTATTATTTACAACAAATTCATCAAAAACATAAAATTTGAAACTCAACAAATTAATAAACTCAACAAATTAATTGAAAAGTACAAAAATAAAAAAATCTAATCATATATAACCCCAATCCAAAAATTTCTCACAAAAGAATAAAGTAATTTGAATCCAGCCCGCTTAACATATGCAACATAAGTTAAGAATTTTAAAATTAACTTCGCATCCGCACCCACAAAACTCACGGAACCCGCATATCAATCCGCAACCCACTATCACTAATTTTTATTTTGTAATTTTTATATAAAATTATTAAAAAATCTTCAAACTCCATAAATTAAAGAAAAACTTACAAAATCTATAAAACTTATAAAAAAAACTCGCAATATCCGTAAAAATAAAAAGGTTAATTTGTACTAATATAAAAAAGAAAAATATAAAAATAAAATATATAGTAAATAGTGTAAAACATTTATTTCAAAAAAGATTTGACGGACCCAAGAATCTCGCATAATAACCCATTAGAAAGTGATTATTGACCCACAAACCACGAACTTAAAAATTTAAATTCAAATCCGTTCCGCGATGGATAAAAACCCGCGAATCCATGGGTTAAAATCCGGTTTCCTAAACTAATTTTTTCTTGTTCTTATAACAACAGTAATAATGAAACTTCTAGTAATAGAAATATTTAAGAGGAAAGAGTTATATACCAAGATATATAGACAAGATGAGATGATAATAGTACGAAAACGACCTAGACACGAGTCAGCAATAAATCCCCAAAGTAACGGCAAAAACGAGACCATTCCCATCCAAACATTAACATTGGCTGCAGCTACAGCTGTTGACTCACCCAATGGTCCGGTCAAGTACATTATAAGGTTTGAAAATATCCCATAGTAAGCAAATCTCTCAGCCATTTCCGAACCTACAACAACAGTTACATACAAATTCATGTAACTTGGTACGAACCTATGAGTTAATAACTCGATTGAGCAGCTTAGTTACCAATGATGAACGTAGCTGATCTCCATCCACCATCTGCGTTTCCTCGATAGTCAATAGAACCATCAATGGTATTTCCAAGGTCATCGTCCACGGCTGCGTTGGTGATAGCCATTGTGTTGTTTTTGATTGGTTTAGATATTTTTAGGAGTTAGTATTCAGACAAATGTTTGTTTTGTCTTTTTTCATATATGTCGGAAGAGTATTCATTATATGAGATTGGATCTTGGCACGACGTTGGTAACTCATATCTAATAATAATTGATGAACAATATATAAGTTAAGTCAAATAAGTTGTTCATTAGTGCAACATGTGCCATGTGAGGTTTGTTTTATTATTTTCTATTTTTCAAGAGTCGTTAGAAGTTAGAAAATGCTGAAACAATTTTTGACTTTTTTAAATTAACAATAAATAATATAAATTAATACTTTGTCACTTTCAAATTATATAAAAAATTAAATAAAAATTATAGTTTTCTTGTTTTATTTATTTTCGGGATTTTTATAAATGTGATAAATATTTAAATCGAATACATTTAAACTAAAGGCCGCAGACAAAAAAAAAAACTAAAGGCCTTGTGTGAGAATAATTGGGCCAGGCCCAAACAATATGTCGCTTGCACAGTTGCAAATATCATCTTCATTCTCAGCCTTCCCCCAAACATATTCTCCGGAGAAGTCGTTTCATCATTTGAAATTTCTCGATTAGTTCTGATCATGGCGTTGAGCACTAGCCTCAGATCTGTCTCAAGGATCATAGCTTCTTCCGAATCATCGGTCTCTAAATCTGGTCAGTACTCAACAAAAACTAATGGATTGGTTTTGTAATTCGTTGTTTTCCCCTCTTTGTACAATCTAGGGTTTAGTTTGGTTGCTGAGAAATCGAATACTGATCTTTATGTTTCTGATTAGTTTTGGTTAATCGGTAAAAGCTTTTATGTATCTAAATGATAGATATATCTTAGCATCAAAGCTCTAGTAATAGGTTCAGCTTGTTTTGATATATTTCTTAGAATCAAATAAACTATAATATGAAGATGATAATGAATTGATGATGATGATGATGATGATGATGATGATGATGATGATGATGATGATGAATTGATGATGATGATGATGATGATGATGAGGAGGAGGAGGAGGAGGAGTTAGGCTAAATCATTGTGACTCATTAGTTTGAGTTTAAAAACTTGCTTATAATTTATGTTTGTTATCTTCACCAAACAGTGAGCAGAAGCTTCCACTCAACTGGAGCTAAGAAGATGAGCGGAGGACATGGCCACGATGAGCCATACTACCTCCATGCTAAACACATGTATAATTTGGACCGTATGAAGTACCAAGGTCTCAAGATGTCTCTTGGGGTCTTCACAGCTTTCAGCATTGGTGTTGGAGTTCCTATATTTGCAGTCGTCTTCCAGCAAAGGAAGACCGCATCTGGTTAAAGTCTCCTCTCGATCCAGTTCGAATCACTTGTATGAATTCTCAAACTCTACTTTTGCTTTTTGAATAATTCTTCCTCTGCAATAATGAATATGTTTTATACTTTGATTGGAATTGGTTTGTGCATATTCACATATCTATTAATCAAAAGCACAATCACAATTCACAAGAACATATGAAATATAGAAACCACACACAAAACCTCACGCCAAAACATGTTTTACAAATGGAGTAGTTGGGTATCCTCGTAACCGCAGATCGCTGAGTATAGTCATTAGAATGTCTCATGAGTTTGGTTATTATCATTTTTTATCATCATCACTAGTTTGAGTTTGGTTTGGCTCTTGATGATGTTGATGTTGGTCCAATGTCATGGCTAAACCATCACCTCTACTGCCACGCATTGTAGCCGCTCCCAACATCATTGACCCAATAGGTGCAGTTACAACTCGTCCTGATCCAACCGGATAATTCCCTGGATTAAACCACATTTGATGACCCGGCTGCTGTTGCATTATCTGCTCTCGCCCACCCGAACCGCTCATCGGAAGCATCCAGAACGCATTTCCTCCGTTTGTTAGCCCTGGTGCAACTGCCCACATAGGTTGAGGCACCACATTTGCCATCCCATGACCCAGACCCAGCTCTTGATCCTGAAACTGACCCGGTTTCTGAGAACTCTCACTTGTTTGAGCTACAGAACTCGGCTCCTTGAAGTAATCTTCTTCTCTATAAGGTTTTGTTAAGTTTATTGAAGATCTCTCCGATAATGGATACATCGGATGGTGAAATCCGGCGGAGTTTAGTAACTTCCTAGAGGGATCCACCGATGATACGTTATTATGATCATATAGAGACATTCCAGTGGTATGAAACGAGATCGGAGAAGACTTAGACGGCTGAGCAAAGATTGTGGAACCACCATTACCGCGTAAAGAAGCATTCAACGTTGAGAAGTTAGCCGGAATCGTACCGGTGCCTGTAGAAGCAATAATAGCTGGCTCAGCTTGTTGGAGAAGCCACTCAATAGTTTCACCATCAGATTTATGACCTAACTCTCTCGTTAGCTGAAAAACTCTAGCGGCACACATCGCCGGCATACGTATTCGCCGTCCACGGCCATCAACCTTAGTATGCCGATCTTTAGTCGGTTTTTTAACGGCGGATTTAACTACGGCTAAAGCACTACCTGAGCTCGTACTAGCTCCTCCCGGTGATGTCATGATACGGTCGTCGTGTGAATTCTCATTCGTACGTATCTCCATATCCGCAGTTCTTTTAAAGAAGTTGATTCATGAGAGATCTAGTAACTTAGTAGAGCTATGGTGTGTGTTGCAACAATGGCGTTTGTGAAGAAAGAGAGAAGAGAGAGAGAAGAATGATTGAAGGAGAAAAAACAAGTGGATGGATATGGTTTTGTATTCTATAACCTTTATTGACTTGTTTGTTTCTTTAACACTGTTCTGTTTCATCTCTCTTTTCTTCTCTGCTTCATTACAAAAAAACACTCTTTAAAAATAAAATAAAATAAAATTGAATTTAGGGTTAAATTTTAACGGCTAAATTTAGTTGAATGTAGAATTAGACAAAATTTATTTATGTTTTTTATAGAATTTATCGGAATAAATTTAGATAAAAATGGTAATATAGTGTAATATGAATGTAATCGAGTATGGTGAGGTTAGTTATGATATATAGTTAATAAATTATGTAGACTGATTTAGGTTAATTATTTTAGTGACAATAAAAATAAATATATTTTAATTCTATTTGGTGGTTGTTAATACTAATCCACTTAACATTTTAAATAGTTTTATTTTTGTTGTTGATAAAGACGTTACTGGTAGAGAGCGGTGGTGATTCATGTTCATCAGTCGACTCAACAACTTCTTTTCATTCTTTTTTAATATTCTTATTCCCATATGGA
>KE158880.1:9200-29806 GCA_000411055.1 Leavenworthia alabamica | reverse complement strand
AATATATGATGTTTTATGTTTTAAATATAACTTTTAAGAATATAATATATATTATGAAGAAACTATATGTATATATATAGTTTTCTTAAAACTATATTTAAAACATAAAACATCATATATTATGAAGAAAAAAAACTTAAAAATAAATATATTTTGAAATAGTGAAAATATATAATTTAATTATTACAGTGTCACAATATCAAAATCAGACCAGTGAATTTGTAACTTAAATTAACTAAACTAAAAAAAAAATTACCTTGTCCGGCACCGGAGCTGCTTGAAAATATGGACGCCAATGCAAACGGAGTACTAAAAGTAATCTATAATAACAATATAAACATAAATAAATAAATTAATATAATTTGAAGAAAAAAAATAAAAATAAAAAACAAAAAACAAAAAACAAGTGTACTTACAGCTAATGGTATACCAAGAACAGCAAAGAGACTTAACGCTCCAGCTTTAACACCAGAGCTTGGTCCAGCTAGTTCGCCCGCGGTTCTCCGATGATCCTCCGCCAATTTCGTAACTAACACCGTCATGGCCAAACCAGCGGCGAGGATGAAATTAACAATCCCCCAAAGCCGTTTAGCTCCTCCTAGTTTCCGACCAATCCATTCAACACCAAGTGACATGAAACCAAGAACTATAGAGTTAAACATCAATCCCATAGCACCAGCTTGAACTCCTTTGCTATAAATTCTCTTTGACTGAGCAGTTCCGTCTGAATCACCACCGTACACTTCACGACCCATCCAATCAGTATCAAACAATAAAAATGGAAACCAAGCGATCCAATTCAAGAACGTGACAATAAGAAGCATCCACATCGGACGTTTCATAACTTTGAAAGCTCCAAATATTTCTCCAAAGAAAGGACCACTTAATGTGTTTACGTCTTCGCCGTCGTCGGAGTTTCTTGCCGGCGACCATTGTTTATCTTTAACGTAACAAAGAGATGTAACGGTAACGATAACGAGAAGAGTTATGGATAAGAAGAAACATGTCTTTAGATTTGCGCAATATATATCACAAGCTTTGGTTATTGTAAATGGAAACATTTTATGAAGGTTAGTATAAGAACCAGCCGCGTACCCTAAAATATTTCCAACCGCCATAAAAAAAGAGAAAAACGCGTTTGCGATTCGCGTTCTTTTAGCGTTACCAGCAGCTAAATCCGCGAGAAAAGCACGACATGGTCCTTGAAGAGTATTGTTCGCCACGTCAAGGATCCAAAACCCTAACGCGAAGATCCCAATGGCTCGTACCTTTACTTTATCATCAAACGTATCTCCCATACGATGACCAAGATCCGCTGCGTAACCTATAAGGAAAACTGCGACGGCGACGAGTAAGGCTCCGGCAGCGATGAACGGACGACGACGACCGAATTTGGAAGTGCAACGGTCACTGTGGTAACCAACTATAGGTTGAACAATCATGCCGGAGACGGGACCACAGAGCCAGATGAGAGATGACCATTTGTGAGGGATTCCGAGGAGTTGTACGTAAGGAGTTAGAAGAGAAAGCTGTAGGGCCCAACCGAACTGTATACCGGCGGCGATAGAAGCGACGGAGATGATTTTTCGTAAGGGAGATGGTTGATCGAAATCTTCCGGTGACTGTGTTTCTAACGTCGCTGTATCTTTTGATGTTTTTTCTGATTGGGTAGCTCCCATTATAGCATTTAAAAAAAAAATACACGAATAGACAAAATATAAAGGTCAGAGAGAAAAAATATATTTTCTCTTGTTTTTTTTTGAAGTAAAGTTTGTGTTTGTGGTGATGTAGGAGATGAGAGACATGAACTGTATTTATAGACGAAGAGGAAGAAGAAGATATTTTTTTACTTACACTTATTTTTCGGATAAGAGACTTTACTTAGAAATTAAAATGTGTGTGTGATAAGGTCAGGCCACGTGTCACTTCGGACATTAACTCTTGTCTCTTTTTTTCTCTTTCCACGGGATTGTAATTGTTTTTTACCCACTTGGACATTTGAACGTGATTCAATTTCTCTTTATTTTTTTTAATGGAATATTATATTATTATTATATATGGTCTAAGATAACTTACATTTACAGCGATTTTTAAGATATAAAAATTTGTTGACTGACAATTTTATATGTACACTATTTCATAATGTAAACTATTTTTGTAATATTCGGATTTTTACTGGAAATTTTACAGACATAAAATCACTACGATAACAATTTCCAATTACAAATAATAAAAAGTAATAAAAAAACTTTGTAGGTAAAATACGATTAGTTCCAAAAATACCTATCAGATTATTATATTTCGCCGTTTAAACAATCACCATAATAATTACAAATGAATTTGTATTTAATATTTGATGTCATGACTTCTACGTTGACAGATTGAAACATCTCATGGACTTAAGTTGTAGTTTCTGTTGTTTTCCTGTTGTTGTTTACTCTAATTTCAACTCTTGGTCTTAGATTCCCATATTTAATGTATTTTGATATTATCATAAAAATATTCCCCGGATTTTTTTATTCGTTTAATAATTTATTATAAAATCAATGATAGTGTGTAGTTCAAAATTAAAGACAAAGAACGTGAGACCATTGATGACAAAAAATAAAAAACGTCACACATGATTTTAAGAGGTACATTTGCAATTAGAGATTATATGAGTAGAAATAAAGGAAATGATAGCTAATAGCCAAGTCAAAAACTTATTTTTTTAATCGTTTATTTTATTAATAATATTACATATTTTTATAAATGTAAGAATAATTTTATTTACTAATTTTGTGATATATATTTTTATAGATATTTACATATACAATATCTATACAATGAATAATTTTTTTTTCTTAAAATTCGGATCTTAACTAGGGCTAATCTTAACAACAGTCAATAACTTACTTTTGTCTCATTTTATCTTTTTTGTTAAAATTATCTCATTTTATTGATATTGCTTTACATTTTTATTGAAAATTTGTGTTCCAAATTCAATATTTTTACCACTTAAAATGTGTAGTTTACATAAGTTTTGAGTTTTGAGTTTATGGTTCAAAAATATAATGAGTTTGTTTTATTTTTTTTCTTCAGAAACTATTTTCATTTGCCAAATTAACAAAAACAAAATTAAATGTTGGGACCAAGAGATGACTTGGTTGACTTTTAAAAGGACAACAAAACAGACAAAACCAAAACCCTATCTCCCATCACTCTTGAGAAGTGTTGTGTCTGTAATAACCAACTTGTGATATGGATTCGTTTCATAACTCCGATGGTTTTTGCCCATTATTTCTTTACTCATCTTTGACTTTTCTTCCTCGTCTCATTTTGCTTTTATAAAATCACGGGCGTGATTAATAGGTTAAATAATAAAATGAAAATTTACGCTAGAAATTATCTGGATCTAGTAAATTTTAACTTAAATAGTAAAAAAAAATAACTACTTCAAATATATATATTGGGGTTAGAAATTTTATCTTCTGTTAAATTTATTCCAAAAAAGTTTATAATCATCCCCAAATAATGTCATATATAAACATATTAAAATTTTAACAAAATATATCTATCTATTTTTGTTTTGGAATAGTTATTAGTCAAGATTCTTGTTCAATTCTATTATTGTACTAAATTGTTATAGCATGACGTATGCATGACCTAATAACTCTCAAATCAATTCCATTTTTATATATAACTATAGACCTTCAATTTAAATATAACTATAATATATTTAAGGTTCAATAATAATAATAATAATAATAATAATAATAATAATAATAATAAATTGAGAATACGATGGGACTATAATTAGAAAGACAAAAATAATAAATTCAAAAAAGACAAAAAGTATTTAATTTTATCAGCAATAATAAAACAAAAGAGTATGTAATAATCAATTGGTCATAATCCTTGTAATCTTGTGTTGTAGATCAGTTTGACGACAAAAAGACAGGGTAAGGTTCCTTGGTATCTTCGTAAGTCTCCAACCAATTTGCTTAGAGGACCATGTTGGCCAATTTCTACGCGTCTTTCATAGTTCAATAAATATTATATATATATATATATATATATAAACGAATAAAATAATTTATAAAAATATTATTTTTGTACGTAGCTGTTGAAATCCTTTAACGAAAAGGATTATTAGTCGTGAATTTATCAATTAATTTGGAAATTAAATGACTAATTATTTCTTAAGTTAAATCGGATATTCAAACTCAAACTAGTCATCCCAATTCCTAAGATTTTATTTTGTTTATTTTGATATATAAATTCACATAATATATCAAAAAGAAAAAATATTCTCATTTGTTAGGGTTAAGACTTAAGACACATATCCTAGTATTGTATGTTATAGATATAATTTTCTTGTTTTGGAGGCAACAATAAATTGCTATTTATAAGTTATACTAACATTTTAGTTTTTAACAAAATAAAAAAAGTCATGCTAATATGTTAGGAGTAATAAGTAAAATTCAAAATTTTATTACAATTATTGTTGATTAAAGTTTTTTCACACATATTAAAAATAATTAGCTTTTATTTAATATATAATATAATTTTTTTCATTGGCTAATACATTAAATTATAGAGACAACATGGAAATATATCAGCTATATATTATTTTCTACACAAACATGATTAAATATTTATTATTAAAAAATAAACAAATTCAGTGTCACTTAAATACATACTACTAGTTATAGCTTCCATATGTTATACATAAAACCACGTTTTTAAATACTCCACAAATTAAAGTTGCATTTAATATGCAACAATATACATGTCGAGCAATTATTGATGATTCATTTAATCTCATGACTATGTTCTCATCGTAACCAAATTAATTACAAAAGTACAAATGGGTTCCACAATCCTAGAGTAGCCAACCACATTTGACTAAATATAAATCAATTTTTTTGTGTTTTTAAGTCCGTATTAAAACTGGAAAATACATATAAATAACTAAAAATAATTAAAATTGTAATAACTAAAAAATAAATAAAACTGTGTAAGCGAAGGTTTCACATAGAAACAAAAATATTTGGTTCGAAATTTCTATAAGCTTACAGATTACGTAATAACTAAAATCGCAAAATCATGCCCAATTGTAGGCCTGACCAAAAAAACCTATCCGACAAAAAAAAAGTGAAGTGGATTCAAAAAGCTTTATCCGAATCTGAATGTATATTCATGATTTTATTCTATTAGAGTGTAAATGCATGTATCCGTGAGTTTTGGATAAAATTCGAATCCGATCCGAAATCCGAACGATATCCGAAAAACCCGAAATAAACTTAAATATAGTAAAAATTATAGATTTTAGAAACTATTAGTTTGATGATATATTTTAATTTAATTATATAACAATTTCATATATAATTTTAAATTAATCGATTAATTTTTATATTTTTAGATATAAAATTACACTAATTCTGTAATATTTTTTTGTATTATTTTAGTTAAATCAAGTAAATTTAAAATTTTTAGTATAATTTTAGATTAAATTGATAATAATTTTATATTTTCGACACTATTTCTATTAATCAGATGCAAAATTTAGGTATTCACGTTTAAAAATCCGATCTGAATTTAGGTTTTCATGTATCCGAATAAAACTTTCAGCCACAATAATCCGGAACCGAATGGATACCCGATATTTTCGGTTTTTTTGCCGGATTTTGTAGAGGTGTACCCGAACCGAACTGATCCAAATCCGAAAAGATTATATCCGCAACTGATCTGAATTTTATAAATTATTCCATTAAAATGTCTAACACTTTATCTAAAAAATTCAAATCCGAATAGATTGTACTTGAACCTAACCCGTCTACCCGAACACCGAGAGCTACCCAATTGATATATTTTGTAATTCGAAGATCTTATTTATATGACAACGTTGACACTTAAGGCAATACCTTTTCATAGCGTCACAGGGTCATCATCAGTTTATGTGGGTCTCATATGATAAAATCAAAAAACTATTTTATTTCTTAATATTTTATTTTATCTTTAACCCAAAAAGTAAAATTTTAGATTTGAGAATTATATAAATCACCTA
Organism: Leavenworthia alabamica; assembly: GCA_000411055.1. Lineage (NCBI taxonomy): Eukaryota > Viridiplantae > Streptophyta > Magnoliopsida > Brassicales > Brassicaceae > Leavenworthia > Leavenworthia alabamica. Next base: position 23,757 of record KE158880.1, on the reverse strand, counting down.
CCGACACTTTTTTCCTTTCCCGAAACAAATCTTCTTAGTTATTAGTTATGTAATGACTCACTTACACGTCAGAGAGTTGAAAACACAGTTTTATCATGGTCATAAATATTAATTTTATAGTTAAAAGTATTACATGCAATATTTAATATCTTCCCACTAAAAAAAACTGAGCAGCCTATGACAAAGATTTTATTTTTTCTGTTTCAATATAGTTTTAGGTTTTTAATTTTGTTTCAATTTATTTGTTATTTTAAATTTTTAATATAGATGTTTGATAAAAAATTTAATTGTATATTAGGAGTAAAATTAGTGTTATTGTTTTAATTTTCAGTTTTATTATTATTGTTTTAATAATTTAATCAATTAATTAAATTAAATATATATTTATTAGGAGTAAAATTTTTTAAAAAATTAATTAATTTCTTAAAAATGTGAAAACACTTAAACAATAAATATTTTAAAAGAGATAGTATAATATTAACAAAAAAAAAGTATTCTAGAAGAGTGACAACTTTAGCACCGTCCAGACCCATCTTAAAATTTTGTTGAACTTTAGTCAAAATATATTTTTTTAATAACTATTTTATAAAAAAATTTGACCTATATTTTAAAAATATTGTGTTTATATTTGGATTTATGGTGAATGGTAATTCTGTCATGAGTCAAAAACAATCCAGAGCACCTGCCGAGTCATCTGGTTCAGGGCAAGTGTGACTGCGATCTCCCACTTCTTGGTATAAACATGGTCAACGTTAGCACCGGGCAAGTCATGTGGTGGGTGCATGTGTACGTGGATCTAGTTTTGCCAGAAGCATAGTTACATAGTAGAGTAGGTGTGGTGATAAAATAGGGTAGGGCCAATGACATTATCATACTGTTAAAGAGCATGGAAACGTCTATTGGTCATGCCATGTTTTGATTTGAGTACGTCCCCACATTGATCCGAGTCCACCCCACAAGCACAGTGTACAAACAAAACAAAACTTCAAATAAGAATTATTGTGACGTAAGTTCAAATAATATTTTCTTAATGGAAAGCAAAGTGAACACATTATTTTTTATCACACACAAATATTAATATAGAAAGTAATTTATTTGGCCCAAGTTATAAACTAATACTAATTTGTTAACAAGAGAGTTAATTATTATTCCAGTTTTATTATAATAAATGAAGTATATTAATTAGAGATAAATGTATACTAGATAAGATGTAATTAAGATAGAATATGACATATATGATGGAATCAGTTTAAACAATGTGGAAAAATATGAGTCAATAAAAGTTGAAAAACTTATCTAAAACTTTATCTACATTTAAAAAGTTATTTCTCTATTTAATTAGAAATAAATTGACCAGACATATCTACGGAGAATTTTGAAACGATATTTAGAAATAGACACATACATACATTCAAAAATTAAATCTAAAATCGATTAAAAAAAAATTATCCGAATCTGATGCAGTACAACTTTAAAATCCGAAAAAACAATTAATAAATAAATTTTATATAAAAAAATAATAAATAAACCATGAATTTTCAATGAAGAGAATCTAAGCTGAAACCCAAAATAATTTATTAACAAATCAATTAAAATTAAATGTGAATCGATGTGTTTATGCAACATTTTAGGTATCAAATCTATAAAACATAAATATCATATATTAGAAACGTGAGATACATATTAATCAAGAGCAAATATTTTGAAAAACTCCAAGGACACAACGTTGATCTAAAAAGAAACATGCACCATTCTTGAAATTTATGTTAAGTATAATAAGCCCATGAACTGATAAACTATTTAATGGGCTTTATATTACTTAGTGGATTACACTAAGGCCCACTTATATATTTCAATGCTTCGTGTGGAATAGAAGTAACTCCATCCTTTCTCTAAAATATTATATATTTTTTTATTGACAATGTGATCAAACCTAACTATTTATTTAGTAATGTAGTAATGTTGATTTTGGCATTTCGCACTTACTGTTAATTCATCTATTTCTTTGTTTTTATCTTTTGAAATTTACTTCAGAATAAATTTTCTAAATTATTTCTTGATCCTCAAAACTTCTTCCAACATTAATAAGAATACGGACTAAAGTATCAATTAAAATCAAGACAATTCGTATAGAAGCATACCTTGTATTCTTTTATTAAAATCATACTTTACATAGTCTATATTAGATCTTTTATTTTTATATGCAGAGATGATATATTTCTTCTATGTATATTCTTTACATCCAATGAAATTATTAACTCTAGGTGTTTGGTTCGGTGTATTCGGTTTTCCGAAAACCGAACAGAAATATACCAAACCGAAATCATGGTATGTAGATTTATGTAAACCGATCGGAGAAACTATTTTGAAAAATCGGTAATCGGTTCGAGTCGGTTTGGTGCTCGGTTTCTGATCGGTTCTGACCAAACTTCATCTTCTCCGTTGCACCTCCTCTATTCCGACCATTCTTTGCGTAATTCATCTCATCTGTCCGATCATTCTCTGTGTAGTTCATCTCCTCCGATGTAAACAAATGGAATTCAAATGAAAAAAATCATCGACATGCAGAACTTTCGGAACAGATCCATAAAAAAAATCCAGATTTTTGGAGAAGAATCAAATCAATTTACAGTTTATGAAATTAGAAAAGATATGGGTTACAGATTGAAGTTTCGAGATGATATTAGAAATGGACAAATAATCTATTTTGTTTTACAAATTGAAGGTTATGATATTAGATTTAATTTGGATTAGAACACTCGATCTGTATTGAATCCTCGACACAAATTTGAGTTAAAAAGATTTGAGTATACTGCTCTTAAAAAAAAATAACGAAACCAGATGTAGATAATTAGCTTTTCAAGACGAGTGACAGGTGGACAATTTCAGTTAAAAAAAACACATTCTTCCCAATCGGTTACAATTTGGACTCGTTTTAATCAGTTTTATGGATTTGTTTTGATTTTTGGGTTAAATGGGTTTATTCGGTACAGTTTCGGAATTGATTTTATAAGCCAAAACCGAACCGAATAAACCGAAAATTTTGTTCGTTTTATTCGAAGAAAATTTTATAAACCGATTAACCCGAACTAACCAAATGCCCAGAACTAGAAATTATATTCGTTCGTTCTTTCTTAAGATCTACTCCATTCCCGAGAAACAAACAATATTTATTAATGATCAATCTACACAATATTTTGATTGATATCGCTCCGTATTATCCGTCATTCCTGTTTTTGTTTTGTGTCCATTTTCACATTGTTCTTCTTGTTAGAATTAATCATATCATATAACTATAGATGTATTTGTATTAGTTAGTTATTTATCTAAAAGTCACAAATGAAAGTGTTCATTTGAAAGGTTGTGTCACTTTCATTTGTAAGGTTATGTCTTGTAATACTCCGACCGCCACCGTCCGTGAGCACACCAATATCCCCTCTAGGCCCGTGGATGACCCCATGTCCTCTCTAGGCCCATTGGGCCTCCACGTCCTTTCTAGACCNAGTTGCGACAATCACTTCCCGGTAGGTCACCCATCCTAGTACTACTCCAGCCCAATCACGCTTAACTGCAGAGTTCTGAAGGAGTGGTTGACCGAAAAGATAAGTGCACTTTGGTGACATAAGTAGCCAAATCAAATGTCTTAAGCCTCTTCTCATGCACCACCATACCATATCTTGGGATGTTACATGTCTTGTGTCTTTTCTTAAGAGATGAGTATATCTCTTTATTTGTATAAATAGAGGTCAAGTTCTACATTGTAACATAGTTCAAAATATTTAGTAATAATAAAATCTATAAATTCTTACAGTAAAAACGTTTTGTTCTTATTCCGCAAGTAACAGAGTCATATGTTGAAACAAATAATCGTGTGTTCCAAAAACGGGTCGGATTTATTGTGACATACTTATCACAATTCGTTTATGACTCTAAAAATCTTACACTTCTATTGTTTTACTTCAGATTTTTGCTTCCGATTCTGTCTGAGTGACAATTTTCCTATGATCATAGCCTATAGTATTAATACATTTGTCATGATAACATTTTATCTTTAGAATTTAATATATATATATATATATATATTTTAATCAAAAAAGCATATAAAGAATCAGATATATTATATTCCTGACCTAACTAGCTTAGCATTTACCTTTTTCATAATGGAGAGCTGAATAAGATTGTTTAATTATTTTATTACTTTTAAGGTCCCATTATTTTAAAACATTGTTAGTACTAACTCATATCATAGATCTTATTATCATGGCACCAAAAATATATTTAGATATTTACAATTATTATACCTATGATATAAGTGATATATACTTGCTCTAATGTCTATTTATATAGTGTAAATTTGCTTTATATGTTTGGAATTTATTCCTTGTTTTTAATTTGACCAAATAGCTTTTGTTTAAATATCTAAAATACATTATTTATACACAGTTACACGAAGAGAACATTAGATAATTATTGTTACATGCAAATATCATCTCACATTTATTTACTTAATTATTTCTAATGACCACACTAACTTTATATTTAGAAATATATAAAAAATTGTAGAAAATAAAATTAACCTAACAGTCATATATATTACTGAGTAAATATTATATGTCATGCTAAAACATGTTTGTGTAGTTAAAACATATATAAGTTAAATGTATTTATAAACAATTATTTCATGGTACCGCCGTATAAAATTGTTTACTAATAAATAAATTAATTCAAGTTCAAGTATATTGAAAATATTTACATTAATTTATGTTTAACTAAGATTTTAAAAAATACATGTATTAATAAAATATTTCATTTCAAATTCATGTATACGCAACTCATTTTTATATATTAATATATTTTAATATGTAACTAAATTTTAAAGAGGTTAATGTATGTTGGTTGAAAAATAAAATTTAACAAAATTTTGTTTTTTAAACTAATATAATGATTTTACTTTGTTTTGTTGTTCATGTAACAAATTGAACTATCTTTTATTTGTGTCCCATGTAAGATAATATCCATGAATTTATTATTATTGTTTTTATTTTATATTTTATAACATATGTCCATAGAATTTTGGGAATATAATTAACCAGGGTGGCTATATGTCTACTACACTAATTCGTCTTTTTTTTTTATAAAGTCTAATTCGTCATTTAGTTAGAGTTTATATATTAAAACCCATTATTAAAGGAAGATTTATAGCAACAAGATTTATTTATTTTTTTGGTTATGGAGCAATAATTTAATTTATTTATTAGAAGAATATGGTCGTACCAAATATAGGAATCTACTTTCATAAAATGCATAGCTTTTAATAAAAGGAATGTGTTGTCTGCCATTTACTTTAATTAAATATGTGTCTCTATTTATGCCTCATATAAATCACACATAAGCTTTATGCGATAATGAGTATTTCTTACTGAATAAAGGAAAAATATTACATGAATTAGAATATGAATTTGAAAACTAATTTTATTAGGTGTTATATTTCTAAATTTGATTTATATGAATTTAATAAGATTTTATTAGAATTCAAATCAAATAAAAAATTATTCATTTCATGCTAAATTTTTAAATTCGAAAATTCATATTTAAATTCAAATCAACCAAACAAAATTTAAAATGTTTTTAGACGTCTTTGTATTAATATAAAATGTTAAAAGAGTCAAACTACATAATTATAAAAATAAGACTCTTTAATCTATACAATATAAATCTAAAAAAATTTTATATATAAATAATAAAAATATTCTAATAGTTTAGTTAAACTGTACAAACTAAATCAAAATTTATTCAAATCTATTTTTTCCTCAATATTTTGGTATTTGAGTCTTGTCCAAATTTGAATCGAAGCTATCCTAAATTTGATAAAAACCTGATTTGAATATAAAATATTATTTTATTAAATATTAGACTTCTAAATTATATATATTCAGCCTTAATTAAACTCAAAAGTTAGGTCATGTTTAGTTGCATATTTGATGTTGTTTGTTTTTATAGATTTTTTTATTTTTTATATATATAAGTCATTTAGATGAAAATGATAATTGATATTTATTTATTGTTGAAATTATATTTTTTCAGAAATTATAATTTGGCCTGAATTATATTTTTAGAAAATTTGTTTAAGTGTTTTGTCAAAAATTGTATCTTTATATTTTTTGTTGAAAATTATATTTAAGTGTATTTGTCATAAACTTGTATATCTATTTTTTTTTTTGGAAAATTATATTTTTAAGTTTTTAGCAAAAATTTTGTTTCTATATTTTTAAGAAAAAATATATTTTGACATTTTTGACAAAAAGTTATATTTTCGTTTTTTATCTGAAAGTTGTGTTTTTATTTTTTTTAGGAAAAACTATGATTTTGATAGAAAAATGTACGTCCGTGTGTTTAACAAAAAATTATGTCTCCTTTTTTGATGCAAAATTTTGTTTACATGAGTTGATTTTGCTAAAATATATATTTTTTTATTTAGCTAATCTGTTTTAACGTTTTTAGTTTGAAATTAAGTTTTTTCATTTATAGTGTAAAAATATGTTAATATGTTTTTAATCGGAAACTCTATTTCAACGTGTTTGGTAAGAAATTGTATTTAAATAGGAGAAAATATTGTTTTAGTACTTTTAACTAGAAATTTAATTTTGTATTTTTTTACCAATTATGTTTATGTATTTTTAAAATATATGTTTATGTGTTTTTTACATGTAAGTATGTTTTTGTTTTATTTGCAGAAAAATGTGTTATCATATTTGTATATTTTTCTGTTTTTTTTTAAATATGTTTCTGTATTTTTACAGGAAAATGTATTTATGTGTGTTTTTACGAAAAAATGTGTTTTTGTATTTTTAGCAAAAAATTGTATTTTCATGTTTTTGATAAAAAATTATGTTTTATTTTAACCCAAAATTATTTTGTATTTACTTTATATTTATATTTTATTTTTAAAATAAATTAAAAAAAAATCTTTTCCATCTAAATGGATGTCAAAATTTAATCAAATTTTAATAATTCATTTTAATGAATCATTCAAATATTTAATATTTATTATAAAACAAACATCAATAATTACTTCCATTTAAATGTATCATTTGCACACAAAAAAAACATAGCCTTAGTCTATTAAATGTTAAATTCATAAATCTCCATATGTATCTGTTCTCATCTCATCTTACATTAAAATCTTGGGAAAAAAATACTTAAACAATTAATTTGATTAACATATACTAACTAATATCAATACTTCAAATACCTATCATGATCTATAATATCTTTAATGCTAGTCTCTGGCATCTCTGCTCTCAAATCTCAATCAAAATTTTACACTCTTATCTCCACTATATATATTAAAGACATACAAAACTTTGAAGAACTTATTTCAAAAAATAATATCTCATGAGAAAATCTTATTATCATAACTAAAAAATATGACAACTTGTTTCCAAAAATAATATATTGTCACGATCAGTTCTTTTTTGGTAACCCAAACTTGTAACATTAATTATGACCCATCTTTAAGTACCTGTTTTAATGTCAGCCTTTAACACAACCTCACTTATTATTATTGTCAGGCGGCGCCGCACGTGCAATCTCTAATACTACATGTTTTATATTTATTAATCTAATTTATAAAATCATTTAGACGTATTTTTAGTATTGGAATAATATTTCTTTTGTTTGGTTAATAATTGTATAAATTTTTAAATGCATCATAAATTAAGTATTGTCAATTAATCACTACTAAATTTTTAATTTTAACGATTTCATTTCCTTCAGTATTTATAGTTTCAATTTTATATTATATTATATTGACTTATCACAAGCAATTAATTACAGAATAAACAGTATACTCCAAAAGTAACTTTAATAATCTCATTACCAAAACAATGAATGGTGATTTTGATAGAAGTATTCATATTATTCGAATATATATATTTATTTAGTTTGGTTAATAGATTTACTGTCTTATTTTTACATTTATTGTTATAATAAATGCTAACTGATACAAAAAGTTCATATGTTTATATGCAACTTGAATTAATTATATATATATATATATATATTTTTTTTTTTTGTCAACGAACTAATTATTTATATATATATATATGTTTTAGACTTTTTTTTTTTTTTTCCACTTATAAAAGATAAAACTCTTGCAAAGTTAAAATACAAACAATAAATATTTAATAAAATCATAAATTAAAAATTAAAAACATAACTGTTCACTTTAAAATAGGCTTATTACAACTAAGCAAGCGACACTTTGGTTGTTAATGTTTTAGATTTTTAGTTACCAATAAAAACTTGTAAAATAATTTATTTTAAAACATTCGAATGAATCCATTTAAAGTTACATTGATCTTAGAGTAACCACTCGAATAATCTTGGGTGATGTATTGTATTTTGTATTTTTATAATAATTTTTATATTATAGTTTTAGTTTAAATATTTAATTTGTTATAAATACACTCAAATTGTAACGTTATTATTTTTTCAAACTTTTAAAAATAATATATCTTGCTGTGTTATTATATTAATATTCCGTTTCTAATTATAATTAAAGAAAATTAATACGTCATTATATCAAGTGTCTATTGTGAATCAGACTGAAACATGTCTTGTAGTTCAATACTCCATTAAGCTCGAGATCGTACAGGCATATTAAATTAAATAAACCTACTAAATTAATAAAATATATAATCTTAATGTATTAATTCACAAAAGTTTTACTTTAATAAACTTTTATTTTTTCTTTAAATTTTTTATTTGGAAAATTTCTTCTATTTAATACAGATTTATCCATTCACTTTGGAGGAAACAAACACAAATATTTTTTTTAACGTTTATTACATTATTAGTATTACAGATTTTTTAAAATACGAGAATATCTTATATTTATGATAATTTCATGACACAAATATTTTTTGATATGCGATTCTTAATATACGACATTCATATGATGGATAAACTCTTCCCGCAACACTCACATCTTCGACAGACGGTTCTACATGTACGACATCTCTTTTGATGGGTAAACTCTCCCCACAACACAAGATCACATTGAGATTTTCTACGGACGGTTCTACATGTACGACATTTCTTTTGATGGAGAAACTTTTCCCACGACACAAGATCACGATGGATAATACTATATGTGCATGCTATAACTTCTATAAAACTTTTACATACTTTAATATGTAATAACTATGTTTTTTGGGTTTTTAATCCTAAAGCTAGTGTAAAACTTTTAAAACTTTAAACACTATATCAAAATTGATTCCATAAATAAATATTTTATTATATGTTATTTTTCTTTTTATTTTATTTTTATATTTATTTAGCTTTATATCTCCTTCTCTTGCCTATTAAACTTGTAAAGTTTGCAAGTTTTGTGTTTCCATGGCTTCTTCTCTCTTTGTTTAAACTAACAGGGTCACTACTCTTTTATCTAATCTCATAAAACCAAACAAAATAAAACACTCCTTATATGGCTGACAAAACAGTATCAGATGATTTTTCTTCCTACAAAAATCCAACTCTTTCTCAAGTCATAAAAGAGCTTAAAGAACTATGGTCTATGGTTTTACCAATCACAGCAATGAACTGTCTAGTTTATCTCCGTGCAGTTGTATCTGTACTTTTCCTTGGCCGCCTTGGTAGTTTAGAACTCGCTGGAGGAGCTCTTTCAATAGGATTTACAAACATCACAGGCTACTCAGTCCTCGTCGGACTCGCTTCAGGTCTCGAGCCAGTATGTAGTCAAGCCTATGGAAGCAAAAACTTTGATCTTCTCTTGCTCTCTCTTCACCGTATGGTTATAATACTCTTAATAGCTTCAATACCCATCAGCATCCTCTGGGTTAACCTCGGACCAATCATGCTTTTCTTAGGTCAAGACCCAGAGATAACCGCTACAGCAGCTGAGTACTGTCTCTACGCTCTCCCTGACCTTTTAACTAACACACTACTCCAACCATTACGAGTTTATCTAAGATCACAACAAGTAACAAAACCAATGATGTGGTGTACGTTAATAGCTGTAGCGTTTCATGTTCCTTTGAATTATTGGTTAGTAATGGTGAAGCATTGGGGAGTTCCTGGTGTAGCTACAGCCTCTGTTATAACGAATCTGATTATGGCTGGGCTTTTAGTTGGCTATGTTTGGGTTACTGGGAAGTTGGGTAAGAGTGTGAGTGATGATGGGTCAATGGTGGTAATGGCTAAGTCGTTGTCTTTTGTTGAGATGTTTGGAGGGTTGGGACCATTGATGAGAGTGGCGGTTCCAAGCTGTTTGGGGATATGTTTAGAGTGGTGGTGGTATGAGATTGTGACTGTGATGGGTGGTTACTTAGATAATCCTAAGCTTTCGGTGGCTGCGATGGGGATTTTGATTCAGACAACGAGTCTTATGTATACAGTTCCTATGGCTTTGGCGGGTTGTGTCTCTGCTCGGGTATGTGTTTTTATATATGTTAAGTTAATTTGTAGTTGATGTTTTAGACAAAACTAGTGACTTAGTTGATTTGGGTTTTGTATTTAAATGTTAAAAAAAAACAGTCTTTGTTTTTTTTGTGTGTCTATGATTGAAATTGGAGACATTGGAAGTAACTAGATTAAATTAGGACAAAAAAAAGACAAGAGTTATGGAACTTGAAGGTGGTAAAATAATTTATTTAAAGATAGATTTGATGAAATTTGTATTTGTAATTAGCATATTGTTTTTTTTTTGTTTTTGTATTTTTTGAGTAACTTATTATTGGTAATTTTTTTTTGTATTAACTTGGTATGTATGTCTAATTTCTTAGAAGATTTTCTAATTTCTAGTTATATTTTTTTTTGTAATTTCTTAAAGTTTGTTTTTCCAAAAAGTAAGATAAAAGACTTGCAATGTATAGGAAAATACTTCTATTAATAGGTCAACCTTTGCAATGTGATTGGATGTTAACATACCTAAAAAAAATAGTGGTTGAAAAGAGAGTAGTCAAGTGTAGTCTATTTTATTGTTACCAATCTCATGATGCTTTTCTAACCTCAAAGAAACCACTTGTGATCTTTTGTTTCCTTTGCATGTGACAAAAGTTTGGTTTAAGTAACTTTATTACATTAATTTTTTTAGGTTGGGAATGAGCTTGGTGCAGGTAGACCATACAAGGCAAGACTTGCCGCAAACGTTGCTTTAGTTTGTGCGTTTGTAATAGGAGCACTGAATGTGGCTTGGACCGTGGTGTTGAAAGAGCGTTGGGCCGGGCTATTCACTAGCTATGAGCCACTCAAAATTTTAGTTGCTTCGGTGATGCCAATTGTTGGACTATGCGAGCTAGGGAATTGCCCACAGACTACGGGTTGTGGAATTCTTAGAGGGACAGGTCGGCCTGCAGTTGGGGCACACGTGAATCTTGGGTCATTTTATTTTGTTGGGACTCCTGTTGCGGTTGGACTAGCGTTTTGGTTGAAAATTGGATTTAGTGGGTTATGGTTTGGATTGCTTTCGGCTCAAGCAGCTTGCGTGGTTTCGATATTGTTTGCGGTTTTGGTGAAGACGGATTGGGAAGGGGAAGCGGAGAGGGCCATGAGATTGACGAGTTTGGAGATGAAAAAAGTTGGAAATGATGAAGAATCATTGTTGTTGGAAGATTGTAATGGGAGAGATGAGAAGTTGAGTGATGTTTTGTAATAAATTTTGTTCATTATATAAACTCTATTGTTCATGTTTTTAGTGTGTTTGCTAACCGAAATCTTGGGGGCTAAATAATTTCAAAACGTTTAAAGTAAGATTAATAATAGTTAAATTGAAAAATAAATATTAGATATAACATTTTTCCAATGGTGAGAATTTAGGCATGGGAGTTTGGTTTGTACGGTTTAAACGGTTCGGTTTTTGCTTTATTCGGTTTTTAAAAATTAATTTCGAAGTAAAAACACAAAAAATATCGGCTTGTTCGGTTCGGTTCGGTTTTGGTTTAAAAAATTATTTTTAAATTCAATTTGATTAATCCAGATAAACTGAATAAACCCAAACTGAAATATAATTTTTTACACTTATTCGATTAACCGAATAAACTGAATATTAATTTAAACCGAACCGAAAATCGAATTAAAAATAAAATGTTCCGATCGGTTTATTCGTCTGAAACCGAATAATTCAAAACCGATTTAGTTTGGTCCGGTTAGGGTAACCGAACAAACCCAACCTAATGCCTAGGACTAAGTGAGATATGGTAATATCATAAAAACTTGTCTGAAAACATTTTTGGCGAAAACACTATTAAACACATGTCTAGTCATTGACTTTGCTTTCAATAACAAAAAGAAACAATCAAATATTTGAAAATCATGTTTGTGTAATTATGTTAAGTTGAGTCACAAAAATGATGATGAAAGTGTACATATAGACTATTTATCACATTTATTGTTTAGTTGAAATTATCATGATTCAAAAAACAGACACATACACAAATGTTCCCGAAACAACTTTAGTAGATGCCATTGACACATTATCCCATACAAATCACTTTCTTTTTGTCTGACACTTCAAGCCTCCACTATGGAATTAGTAATCTTTTTGTCATACCAATCTGTTTCATAGTGATTTACTGATTTAGTTTAGATTTCCAATTACAAAGCAAATGTCATGAGTTAAAAGTTAAGTTAAATATTCTATCCATGTGAATAACATAGTGAAGAAAACAATAGACTTTCAAAGATTAGATTTTAATTTGTACGGACACTTACAAAATATGAAACAAATGCAAATTTCATATTAACTCGAAAATGGTGGATATATAGAAGTTTAAAGTGTTAAAATAGATAATATAATTTAAATGCTCCTACAAAATTTCAGGTAAATTGATAAGATGTAATTTTTTAAATGTAAAGTAAGAGAAACTTGCCTAATATAATTGTGAAATAATATTCATTATTATATTGGTTTTCTCATATTAATAAATATCTCATCATATTAATTATAGGACAATTCTCTTAAATACCACTAAATTTATTTTATATTCCATAAATACCACTAAAATTAATTTAGGACAAAATTACCATTTAATAATTCAATAAAATTTAAAATTATATTTTATTTTGGGAAAATTATATAAATTCTAAACAATAAATAGTAAACCCAAACATTATATACTAAATCATAACTTTAAATATTAAATTCTAATATCTAAATCAAAATTCTAAACCGTAAATAATNAAAAAATATAATTTTTAATAAAAATAAATTTTAACTAAAAATGGTATTTATGTCCAATTGAAAAATTAATGTATTTTTGTCCAATAAACTATATTTAATAGTGTTAAAGGGAATTACTCTTAATTATATATAAGAAATACCAATATAATATAATGGAAAGTATTGGAAGATGTGAAATAGATTATATTGAATATATAAAACTGACTGTTTAAAATTTTAGAATATCTTTTATAAGATCTTAATAATTAAGAAAATTGTATATATTTTATTGAATATATAAAAATGATTGTTTAAAATTTTAGAACAATCTTAATAATTAAGAAAATTATATATATTTTAAAAATTATTACGAAAGATCACTAAATCTTTTTCAATATAATTATCTTTGTTATTTTTAATGGCAGTACATGTAATATTCTTAAAATTAAATGTTTTTTTTCTTTCTCTAATAATAAATAAAATATAAGTTTTACCATAAAAATCAATTGATTATCCAATAGAGATATTTTTGATAAATGATATTTAAATAAAATGCTAACAATACAAGGTAATGACTTTTTGGTTATTGAATTGATAGAGAGTTTTAGTCATTTAAAAAGAGATGGGGTCAAAAAAAAGAAAGAAGTAAATGATTACATATGGAGAAAGTTTAGCTGACAAATATTCACTAGGTGGTGTTTTCCAAGACCATATCTTGTCATGCCACTCAAACAATAGTGATCCATTGCATCTTCTCTATTTTATAGTGGTTTGGTTTCAAACATGTAAATCATCATAAGTTCATAACTACTTGTTAATGTTGTCAAGTCATAAATTCTAGAAGATATCTTGTTGAGGACACAGTTTGCAAACAAGAGATTATTCATTACATTGATGTTTTTTTAATAACTATGTTTCAATTTGTGCTAAATATCGGAAAATAATCATAAAATTTTTTTTTTTTTTGCTAAAGATCTTCACATCTATGATGCAAAAGTTGCAAAATATATTTTGTTCAAACTTAATGCTAGTAGTTCCATGAAGAAACATTTCAAATATTGAAATGGTACCATGCTTTTTGTATTACAGCAAATAATAAAAAGTCATGGGTTTCTTTGTTTAAAAGTTTGCCAAAACTAGGGGTGTCAAAATGACCCAAATGGGTCATCCATGACCCATGATCCATTTGAATTGAGTGTTAATAGATCACGGATCATCCATGACCCATCAATAAATGGGTTGAATCGACCCATGACCCATCTAATCAAATGAATCAAATGAGTTAAATGGGTGATCCATGACCCAAAATCATTTTAATTTAACACTAAAGCATACTAATTTATTTATGTTAAAAATCAAAATCTTAATAATATTATA
>KE158879.1:48036-64187 GCA_000411055.1 Leavenworthia alabamica | reverse complement strand
ACAACGCCATATAGCCGTTCCGGACCAGACACTTTGAGTACATCAGTTAAGAAATCTGATGGAGGCACCAAGAACAAAGTTGTTCCATCATCTAATTTGGCAACGCCTGCTCGATTTTTTGAGCCAAGGTATCGGAGAAATTCAGTGTAAGACGCAAAATCTTCTTCACTGTCTGGTAAGAAGAAAACGATCTCAAATCCAATGGCTTCGTTGTGATGTTTGGCGAGCATATCCAAACCGGTTCTTGCTGAACAATTGATCACCTCAGGGCTTAATAAATAAATTAAAAACAGAGTCAGTAATTGAGGGCAATGTCATCAGTTAAAATGCATCAGAGCCACGCAAATCAAGACATCTCAGAAACTATACAAGCACTTGCTAACAGACAATTTACCATCTAAAATTGACCTCTAACTTAAAGAAAATATATGGTTCTATATAAAAATGAAAACATTAGAAGGGACATGTAGAAGGTACTCACAGCTTAGTTTCAATCCCCTTTCCAATAGGCACACAGCGAGCACAACAGACGTGAGTTCCACCCTTGGCAATCATTCCTCTCCACATGTAATCAGAGTCAGGGTAACCACGGTTAGGCCTAGCAGCAACTGGACCACGCCCATATGACCTCTCATCTACACCCATTGGGGTAAAACCATCCATTGATCCATCTCTTCTGGTTCGTTTGTTTTCTCTGTCCAACTGAGCAGGATCATATCCTTCCCAAGAACCGGGGTTTGACCTCGTAGGGTGCCTCATACCTTGTGCAGGAGATGGGAGGATTCCAGTTCCGGTTGGAGATGGGAGTATTCCAGTTCCAGTTGGAGATGGCCTCCTCCAGTTTGGTTCCTTACCTACAACGTCGTTGTATTCTGAACCATTATATGAACGATCGTTGTTACCTCTGAAGGGCCTCATAGGCCCAGGAATTCCAGTAGAATGGGGAGAAGATACAAATGAAGGATCATTGACAAACATATCTGGCCTTGACCGTTTCACACCAGAATAAAAACTATTATCATCTTGCTCAGGCGGCAGCTCATCATTTGAGTACATAATTGTGATTCTTGGATCCTTGAATAACCTGCCCTGTAGCCCTTCCTTGGCGCGACGAGCTTCCTCCACGCTCCTAAACTCCACAAGTGAAAAATGCTTTGATGGATAACTTTTTTTCCTCTCAATCTCACCAAAGAGTATCATTGCATTGTGTAGCATTTGTTCATCTATCTGAACAGTCGGAGGGTACCCAATCCACAGAACCTTACTTGGCTGGCCATCTGCTTTAACATCTTCATATGAATGAGGATACTGTAACAGTATAACAAAACATCAGTCAATTAACTTATAGATAACGCAAGTAACAAGTAATATACTATTTACAATATTCAAGACCAACCTGCTGTTTATGATTCATATTGCCATTCCTGTTATCGTAAGAGCCAGTCCATTGTTCCTAAAGAAAAAGAAAACGTAACTTCATTTCAGAATTAAAAAAAAGGTTGCTGTGAAATGATGCTACAAGGCTGTAAGGGTTGATTTAAGTAAATACTGCTCCTAGGTACAAAATACAGAGATAAGCCGTTCAATGTCTGATGCAAATCATGAGTGGAAAGTAGAAAGCAAATGTCCCAAGAGTGCTTACTTTTCTTGGCCCTTGTGACCGGAGAAAATCAACTCGCAAATTGCTACCACCCATTCGCTTTCCATTCATGCTCTTAGCCCGTAAAGCATCATCTATCTCATAATAATCAATGAAAGCTGTCTTGCGATCTCTAAGAAACCTAAAATCCTCAATCTTCCCAAACTTGCTGAACTCTTCCTCCAGTTCATCCTTTGAGACATTTGGGCTGATTCCACCCACCCAAAGACTTTTACAAGGTTTTGCCTGCAACAACAAAAGGTCCGTTCATAAAAAAGCTATATAATAATAGTCAGATCATATGCCATAAATAGATCTTAAAATAAATCAAACATCAAACAGCAAGCCTAGTAATTATACGTTATGACACTAGTTCATATCAATTGCTATCCTAAAACAAACAACATTGCCGTAAGGAAACCATATCCTCTTTCTTTATCAATCAATGTTAATAGTTTCAGTTGACCAAACACATATTTTGTATGGCAAGAGAAGCAAGTCATCCTAAAAGCCACCAAGACATAAACATTTTCTGCAAAGCATTCTTGTCTTTGTCATTGCGGAATTTCCTGAAAACCAAATAAACCAACACCCCAGGATGCTCGTGAGGAACTCAACTCCTTAAGGAACTAAAATGGAAAAGCCCAGATTGTGGGTAGGGTAAGGCTAGAGGAACAAGCAGGGTTCTTCAAATAGGACGTTTCACAGAATCTCTAGTTCACCATGGTTTCTGATTAGTAGGATAGCCGCTTAACAACAACGCAATTTGTCTTACAGTAAGCCTTCCAGACAAAACTCCCCTACACTGATATGCCCTTTACCGAGGAATCAAGACAATACGCTCACAGGTTCGTCAGTAAAATCAATCCCCAACGTGCAATTATTGTTATCTTGACAACGCCATAGACAAAACTCCCTTACACTGATATGCCCTATACCCAGGAATCTGGATGATACACTCACAGGTTCGTCAGTAAATCAATCCCCAACGTGCAATTATTGTTAACTTGACTACGCCATTGACAAAATTCTTCACACGGTGTGATCTGGAAACTTTCTAATCTGTATGGTGGATGATAGATATGCTAGCTTCCAAATTTTCATATAGCATTAACCTTGTACGCAATTCATATTCATATCTCAAGCTTGTGAGATTAACGTCTGGAGTGAACCTGAAATTAGACTGCTAAACGCGGATAAAAGTATGCTAATGTTACTGCAGAAGACATGGTGTTTGGTTTGTATTCTTTCGCATAAGCTTTGACATCAAATTATGTAGAGCAATCACGGATAAGCTATCTGCGGTGCGAGTTTGATTAAAAATATTGTAGATAAAACCAAAGTAATTTGAGGAATGAGTTTCTCCATTTTAGATCTGATCATGTTTAGTCGTCAGGTTGCAAATCAGCCACGACAGATAAGATAATACACAAAAATCTAGGTTTCGATTCTGATTTGTACGAGAAAAAATAAGATTCAACAAAAAACATTTTGAGTAATCAAGCAGAGTATAGTTGTTATCTGAACCTGGAGTGTATGAATTCTCAAAAAAGTAGTGTAATCGTTGACAAAAGACAATCAAAGTTAAGGAACAAACGAACATATAATAACCTAATGAATCAAAGAGATAAGAACAAACCGGTCGAGCGTATTCGATTTTAATCTGACTTCCATTCAAATTTGCTCCTTGAAGTGCCTCCTTAGCTGCCACTGCTTCCTCCACATGTCTGTAGTAGATAAACGCAAAGCTACGTGAAGAATACGCCGTTAATCTATCTATATCCCCAAATCTTCCAAACAGCTCCGTCAGATCTGACTCTGTCGTATCTGTCGTAAGGCTACCCACCCAAAGATTGTTCGATTTGAAACCGGAATCATCGCCTTCACGTCCTCTGAAAGAGTTCATTGCTACCGACAAGGGGAATCCTAGGCCTCCAAAATTCGAGATCCTTGAAATCGATTGAAATACTATCGGGATTTCGATGTTCACGAGGCGGAGGACGAGAGACAAATTGTGCGATGATACGTTGAACAAGAAGAACTGAGAGATAGATTGAGTTTCAAAATCCTACCTACAGAGAGGAGAAGAAAACCCTAGAAAAGAGTTTGAAGACGAACACAAGATTAGATTGAGAGAGAAATAGAGACCACAGAGGAAATCGAAACGGCGTCTTTTAAAAGGATATATATAATAAATAATATCAGATACATTTTTCCCTTTTAATTTATTTTACGATATGATTATTTCTTTGGATACCGGGCCTAAAACGGTGCGTTTTGTAGCAGTAAGTCATGATGGCAAATTCGTAAATAACTATATTTATATCCCTCTCTCACGTTCTGAAATAAGAATTCTGATAGCATCATCTTGTAGTTGTAAGTAAATAGACATCATAAAATCTGTGGTTAGTCTCTGGGGGTGGATTCTTCTATTCGTTTTGTGGGGGGCTTGGGTGCTTCACAAGAACATTGGTTTAGCTGAAGTAGCTGGAAAAGGTAGATTCTTCACCACCATATTTTTAACAACTGTTAAGCATTCCATCAAGATCCGAGCTAAGTGATAGAGTTCGAGCTCGTATTGCTCGTGGATAAAGAAAGCAGTGAACAAGAATGAGATAGCTGTTCAGCAAAGAGGTACAGAAAATGTTATGAACAAGACGATTAATGGATACATAAAGTTTATAATCTTGTTTATCAAGTGTGAAAACAAAAGCTTTGTATGAGTACCTGTGAAAAGAAATGCTGCTAATGATCGCAATAAGATTAGTTTGAGGAGATACAGTGACCCTGCAATCTGTTTTTTTTTTCGGGTTGAGGAAACAAGAGAGATAAGGCATTTTTCATATTTGGTGACCATTAGAGAAGTGAGTAAAGAGTATAATTGCACCTTGAAGAACTTAATCCAGTCTCCTCCTCTGCTTAAGGATTTAAAACCGCGAACTCCGTGGTTCCATACAACTACAATATCTTTGCTAAGATCTCTCACAGCAGATTCCGAGATCTCAAATCTCCATGGGGGTATTTTCTTGACTTGAAACCCAAAGCTGTCAAAGTAAGTAAACATGTCATTTAATAGCATCATGGTTTGCTACAAAAATTGTGGGATCACAATATAAGTTTACTATCTTCTATAATTGTAAAGTTTTCTGGAAGTAATACTTACATGTTGGACGGCACAAAAGAGAGTCCATAGAGAGCAACAGCAAATAAAAACAGAAGTTGGGCTGCAGATGAAGTAAATGTGTTTCCAGAGAAGAAGAACCAGTAATATAACAAGTTGAGCAAAAGAAAAGAAACGAAAGTTTTCTTCTCATTTCTCCACAGCAAGATGTCTGCAACTGCATGAGAACATAGATGAAAACTTAAGTCAATTTTAATGAGATGAATATTAACCGCTTGCAATCACCAGATTCGCTTGCGAGTTTCTTTACATATGCATGAAATAAAGTTGGAACTCGCATAAAATCAAGAAATCCAAAGTTAAGAATAGAGATAGATTCTTTCCAGGGTAAGCCTTATTAACATGCACCATCATATCCACAGTTAAATGAGACACAGAGTTAAAGCAATATAACTGAATACTTAGCCAAGAAAACATTAAAAAGGGAATTATAATTGTTACTAGGGAGATGGTTCTAACCTTTTCCACAACCAAGAAGCTGATCTGCAGTGGATTGAATGATCGTGTCATCAGACTTCTCAAGATCCCGAGAGAACCACTGAAGCGTTGATGCAATACCATCCTACTAATCCAACAAGAGGTAATGTATCCAAGGATGCTAGCAAGCAACTGAATACGGAAAAATATATTATCAAAACTAAACTCACTTCCAGTGTCACGACAGGTGTGTAATCAAGATGCTTCTTAGCTGCATTGCAGTTAAAAGTTCTTGTTGAGGAAGCTAACAGAGCAAACTGATGAGCTGTGTCATAATTATTCCCAAGGCCTTCCTGTTCTTGTGTCCATTTAAGAAGTGAGAAAACAAACAAAACCAGCCGAACAGGAAGTTTAATGGATGGTCTGCAGTTGAAAAGAAGAAAAAAATCAAATCAGGTAAACCAAATAATCAGGAAATAGCAAGATAAAGGAGATCACAACAAGTTTTGTTATATCAAAAAACTGTTTGGATGCTTATTTACCCTGGGTATCCCAGACCTTCAACTATGTGGCTTACGAAGTCCCAAAACCTGACCGGCTTGAGGTTAGTGATAAAAAACTCCTACATATGGTCGGCACAGGAAAAATTCATTACATGTAAAGGTCGTGTGTTTTCAAGAGTCATCTGGCAAAAATACACATGCCTCAGGGTTACCTTTCCAGCCACAAACTCTGTTTGTGAGTCTAAGGCTTCTGCGGCGCATATATGTGCATGAGAAACATTCTCAGAGTAAGTGAAATCAGACATATTTTCACCACTCCCGATTATAAACTGAAATTTAATAAAAGAAGACGGTCATTCCCCGAAAAAACAATTTGCATCAAGCTCTTTGCCATCACCATGTAGATAGATGAATAATATCAACACGATAAATGGATGAAACAATAGTAAGACCTTTGCATATCCGGACTTGGCTAGATTCATGATGAAAGGTACAAACTCTGTCTCACCAGGTCCAAATACAATACTAGAACGAAGTGCACAAGTTAATAGACCATCATGGTTATTAGCAAATTTGATCAATGCTTCCGCTTGAGCTTTGAAGTCTGTCAACATGGATTGGAACTGCAACAGAATCAGAGCAAAACAAATATCATCTATGAACAAGACCAAAGACAAAAAAACAAGCATGCTCAATGATTACCTTCAACGGACGTCCCAAGGATTCATCACCATCACATATAGGTTGGGAACCATTAAAAACAACATCAGCAGTACTGTTGTAGATAAGTTTTCTAACTCCAGACTCACGACAAGCGGAAATCACATTTCTTGTACCTATTAGAGAAATCGATTATGCATATAATGGTAAACCATATTGAAGTGATAAAGAACTTTACCTTGAACTATAACCTTGTAACAATCAAAGTAATTATGAGAAGGTAAAGCCGAAGCTCCCATGTAAAATACAACATCGGAACCCTCAGTAACTGCAAACATATGATGTTACAATCACATCAAAAATCAAATGCCATTTACTCAAATCAGAACCCAAAATCTCATATCTAAATTTTTTTCCACAGCATTGTTTAGATACCAAACGCAGATCCATCGAATGTTTAGTAAGTCAAATATTTAACAAAGTGTAATCATTCAGACGATAAAATACACAGGGAATTACGAAATTTGACCTTTAACGATCTGAGGTTTATCACGAACATTGACGCAGTGATAAGAAGCGCGGCCAGTTGAGAGAGCATCCTCGAGGATCGAATCGGACTCATCAATACGGAGAGATTGAGTGGAATCAGCGATTCGGACTGTCCAGCTTCCAAGTCGAAGCAATCTGGAGACAAGCGATCGACCAATGAACCCTTGGCCACCAAGGACGACACAGGTCTTGAGGTGAGAATCAACATTGACGTCATCTTCCTCCATTATTTATCGCCGATTAAACCCCAGCTCTGTCACCTTCTTTATATGTAACTCGGGCGAGTCCACTCAGAGATTAGGCCGAGTCTAGTTGAATCATTGCATTTTAGCGTTTTATTTATATGCTTGCAACCTCTCCTGCTCTCCGCTCGACATTTTAGCGTTTTCCATTTATTATTGTATTAACATAATCTGATTTTTAGATTTCTTCAGCTATACATTCTAATTTATCAATAACACATGTGGAATAGAATTACTATTAATTTATAAATTTTGTAAAAGAATAAATATAGTTTATTGAACAAAATTACATTAATTTTTAATTTGGACATGAATACTATTTTTTATTAATAATATATTTTTATTAAAAATTAGATTTTTTATATATAAAATATATATTTTTATTTAATGCGAATATTTAATGTTTAATATTTGAGTTTAGTATTTATTATTTAGGGGTTAGGGTTTACTATATAGTGTTTGAATTTAGAATTTTAATTTAAAAATTATAATTTAGTATTTAAGGTTAGAGTTTAGTATATAGTGTTTGAATTTAGTATTTATTGTTTAAGATTTGTATAATTTTCTAAAAATAAAATCTAATTTCTAATTTAATTAAATTATTAAACGGTAATTTGATCCTAAATTAATTTTAGTAGAATTTATGAAATATAAAATAAATTTAGTGGTATCTAAAGGAATTCTCCTTTATAAAATTCATATAAAATTTTTTATAAATTATTTGTTGATGATTACATACTAATTAAATCATAGACGCACGGTTGAGTCTTTACTTGCTTATGGAGAGTTTGGTGAACCAAATCCATCAACCCACCAAACAAAGGATTTCAAAAGTTAGAAATTTGGTAAGCGTTTAAAAAAAGACGCACGTAAAGTATAAGTTACACTTGAAAATTTCTTGATTTAATAATTGAGCGCAGCTAAAATATTTTGATGTTTTTTTCTGTTTTTAATACAAATTCAAATGATAACTGAAGAAAGCCCAAACCATATAAAATATTTAATCTTTGCAGATGATGAATGGTCATAACTTTGCAAATTTTCTATACAATAAAAAAAGATACCCAAGTTTTTCAGAAACGATCTCTAGCTCTGTGTATACGACGCAATGCTTCAGCTTCGTTTGCTGAGTCTGGAATACTTAAAGATTTGCGGATATCTTTGCTCGATGTTCTCAGGAATGGGTTACACGCTTTCTCGAGCTTAACAGTCGTTGGTATCTACAGACAAAAACCCTTAAATGAAATCTAGAAATAGGTTTAAAAAGGAAGAGCCCAGAAAGGGTAAAGATAAGATATTTACTGATGGGAGTCCCTGGCTGCGAAGATGGGCTACTCGAGTTGCATATGACTGAAGAGTTTCATTCTTTGGTTCTACGGATAGTGCAAACTTGAGATTACCCTGTATCATGAGGGATATATTAATATACTTCATGACTCATGAGTAGCTGAGAGATGAACAATGTGAGATAAAGCAGTATTTATGTGTGTTAAACTTACTGCTGTGTTTTCACGGCCGCAGTATATATTTGTATCATCTGGTAAAGAGACGATCTTTTGGAGTGATGAAAGCATCTGAGGCATAGACAAAAAAAAATTAGGGAGAGCACTTCAAATTTGCTTATGTGAAAGAAACTATGAAGTTAGGTTATTAGAGTACTCCCAAGTCCCAAGTGATCTCTAAATAAAGTCTATAAAATTTTAATCACTGACCACCATTTTTTTACACTAGAAAGTAACCATAACAGTGCAAAGATAGAGAAGGTTGAAAAGAAACACAACTTCAAAAACTGCAAATCACTTAGCACAATTTTTGCCACAAGACATAATCATACAGTCCATACAGTGCAAGGACAGACAGAGTTGGAAAAAACATTGTTTTCAAAACAGCAAATCACTTAGCACAGTTTTTAACACCAGAAAATAACATAACAGTGCAATAATATTGCTATTTCAGATTCACCTAATTTTCAATTAATGTTACCTGCTCAGGGGTACCTTCTGAAAGGGTACCACATGATAAGCTATATATCAAGTCTCCCGTAAATATTAAGGCTGACCCGGGAAAGTAGAAGCTAATATGGCCTGCTTGACAAATAGAACAGTTAAAAGACTAGAAACATGGCACCAAATATTCATGAACTTACTAGTTGGAGAGAAATTACACAGTAATGTATCAAGAATGACAGAAAAAGATACTAAAAAGTGAACTACCAAACGTTTTTAACGTGGTTAATACTTGACTGTATAGATATGTTCATAGTTTTCTAAAGTAGAGGTATATGGTAGCTACAAACCTTGTGTGTGGCCAGGAGTGTTAAGTACTCGAACCTCATGGCCAGCAAACATCCACTTATCAGTATCCTTCAGAAGTATGTCAATTCCAGGAATCCGATCCTTATCCACAGATGATCCAATAACCTGTCGGCAACATAAATCGCATAAAAATACTTTAGTACATATAACAAAAGCAACAACTAAAAAAAGTTGCAAAACAAAGCCCCCCAGAAAGCCATTATTTCTGGTTAGACTAACACTTAACAATATTGCAGAACCAAACAATTATATTGTACAGCTCTATGTTTCATGGCTATCCAAAGGGAGAAATGATGACAAAGAGAGAGCTAATGTATGAAAAGTGTAGAAAGAAAACAAAAAAACAAGGTCATACAATTTTAAGCCAAAAAATAGTATCATCGTACCTTTGCGCCATACCTTTCTTTCAATTCAGCATTCCCCCCTATGTGATCATCATGATGATGAGTATTCAAAATGTACGTTAAATTCCAATTTTTCCTGCTCAAAGCATCTATAACAGGTGCAGCCTCAGAAGGATCAACAACTCCAACTGTGCCAGTGTCTTCATCGTGTAAAATATAAGCATAGTTATCTTTACTGCATGGCACCTGAAACATCCCATTCAAATAAGAAAAGACAAATACAGTAGTAGATCCTAGTTCATGTCTTTTTAGGTATCTTAGAGGTGTTTCAAGCTGCAGCTTGAGGATGAAAAGCAAACACAGAGTCAAAATCAGAGGAGGGACTAAGGGGTAACTAACCAGTTGGATTTTTAAAGAGGATGGCATGTTGGAGATGCTACAAAAGTGAGTAATTTTAAGGGTTTTTCTGGCTCCACGCAATGTTTTAAGTGGCATTGATAATAACCACATTACTCCGTATAATAAGCTTTTTCTAAGGCAAAGTTGTCTCAATCCCGGCCACACGCAAAGCTGACCTCCAATCTGTTTCATTGAATCCCATCAACAAATTACATAATCTGATACAAATACAATTTAAAAATTCCAACAAAAAGCAGACTATATAAGCTTAGATAATTCAATATCTCATGTTTCACTTAACAAGTCAATACAAATTCAACCATGGTAATTGATCTTTAAGGTAAAAGTTCTAAGCAAATCAAATGAATCGGATCTAACTATCTAAGTTCAACAGCAGCCTAGTCCAATCAAGGAATCTACATAAAAGAATTATACAGCAAACAAAAGAAGATCTCATATATATATTCTCTGAATAGTAACCAAACAAATAACTAAAAAAAAGCTAAATCTCATACCAACCACAAACCAGATCGGAATTGTCAAAATATTTGAGACTGAATCAAAGAGAAAGCTAAAGGAGGGGGAAGAGGAATTAAACCCTAGAACACGAAGGAATTGATGAATTGGTAGTAGATGAAGCTTTGGAGATCATTGGCATCCTCTCTTTCCCCCTTCTTATATAACCTCTGATTCTTCAGATAAAAGTGAGAGAGATGATTGGTTACCTTCTTCAAGCCGCTCTTTGAAGATTTCGCCCAGGATTTGGCCTGAGCTGTGATGATGAGTTTACGACTTCGACAGGAAAGACGTCAGAGCCAGAGACAGCTTTTTCTTCCTTTTTTTAATTTGCGCTTTTAAGTCAATATTTATTTATTTCTCAACTACTCAATCCCCTCAATAAATTATACAATGCTCTCATGATTCATAAAACTGTTTCTAATTATTTGACCACGAGATTTTATAGGAATATCAATTGTTATGAACTGTAAAACTTTTCTTTTAATGATTAATCTGTTTCATAAATATTAATTTTTAGATATTTAATTTAATTTTTATCAAAGTTTAAAATACAAATATTAAAAATAACTAGATTTAATAATTATTATTAGTTTACTATTATTATAATTATTTTATGGTGAGAAATATAATATATTTTAAAACAATAATGATTGTTTTTTGATATATGTTAAATATTTTTAAAATCAGAAATATTTGGAACAGAATCAGTATATAGGTTTTGTTAGTTTTGTACAATTTTTTTTGTTTTCATCTTTTGATCGACTAGATTCTCTTTGGAAAACCAATGAAAAATATTTCCTTTTTAGGTCGTTGCCAAAATTATAAATATAAAAGATTTCATTAGTAAACAATATTATTTGTGTATGTCATTTTGGTTTTAATTAACATCTGATCACGTTTTCCTATTTTAAAAGAGGTACTGTAGTTGATTTGAGGTTTTTCTATCAAATAATTAATAATTTAAAATTTTTAGTAACTAATTAATAAATTAATTATTTGGTAGAAAAACCTCAAATCAGCTATATTTTTTTAAGTTATATGTATATTTTGTTTGTTATTTGGGGTTATATTCTACTAGATATTTTTTATATTTTTTTCTAGAAACTAATTTTTTTGATAAAATATTTACCGTCCAAAATATATAAAGATTTATTTTATAATTTCAATAGAAAACTATATATCATCCGTGAGTTTTGCATCGCGGAAAAATATATTTCAGATTATATATTTTAGATAGTCGTATAATATATATTATTTAATATATATTAAATAGATGTATAGTGTTTTTATAGTTTTTTTTTTTTATGTGTTGATAATTTATATTGTGATAAAATTATATTATATATGATATTTTTTATTTCGATAATACATAATCCAATAATAAACTTATGAATTTTACAAATTCAAATCCGTATAATGTAAAGTTGTGTGCCAAACTCACGGATATATAAAATAGAGTAGAATTTTTAATCTGATTCGTTTGAGATGTTTTGGATTCAAATAATTCAAATATGATAATTTATTATCAGTCTAAAATATTTGATTATTATATTCATATTCGTTTTAGGTTGCGATCATATTATATATACTGTATACAAAATATTTAAAAATTAAGTTTTAGTCAAAAAAAATTTGATTAAATTCTTCCAAGTATAACTAAAATCATAATGATAACAATAATTAGACACATTATTGATACTAATACTACTTAGAATAATTATGATAAATTATGTGGTAGTTAGGATATTATATTCTAACTATATATTTTTATAAAAATATATATTATTTTTTATTTTTAATAATAATAGTTTATTCAATAGTTATAAGGATTAGTCATATATATTAAAAAAATATATTTACTAATATAAAATTTAAATTTAATTTGAATTTAAAATTATTAAAATAAATATTAGTATAATCTTATATTGTTGCATGACTTAAATAAAATATATTTTATATATATTTAAAATTTTTAGAATTTAAAATAAATTAACTAATTTATCCTATTTATTAGGAAATTTATGTTTGAAATAATCAATTATTATTATTATTATTAGGAAATTTTATTATATTAGAAAAATATAAACATATATAATCTACATAAATATATTTTACTATTTTCGTTTAAAAATTAAAAATTAAAAATAATTTTGTTAATTTAATAATGTTTAAATTCAAATATCTAAACAGAATATATTTATTAATTTAAATTATTTTTTAAATTTATTATTTTAATATTTAGTTTAATTTTTATTTTTTAATAAATAATAAAAATTATTTTTATTAAAATATTTTAAATAATATTATCGATTGATATATAACTTAATAATAGTTTGAACACAACTTTTCTAATAAGGTACATTTTTTAGTACTGATTAAATAATAAGTAGTATATGTTATTATCATTTAAAATATTTAGATAGATAACAATTTTTTATTTAATATTCAATGGTTAAAGATTTAAAAACTTAATATCAAATCTGGATTAAACAAAAAACAAAATTAATATCATATTAATAACAAGTCACTTGTATTATTGATAGTACCTCACTTCATACCTAATTTTCAAATATATTATTGGCTTATATAGTTCCTTAATATTTAATATGTTTATTTGAAAATTCATACTTATATTTCAAACATAAAAGCATTACTTCAATGATACAAACTTACAATTCAATACATAAGGTTGTTGTCATTTAAAGAAGTCTATTATGCATTTATGGGCATTATGGTTCATGTTTTTGTGTTATACTAACAACTACTTAGGAATATGTCAATCTTTTTGTTGTTAAACTTTTTTCTAAAAGGTAATTGGTTCGAGTATATTCACAATTACGTGTTGAGTACTACAAAATTCTGATTTCAACACTAATGATTTCAATTTATTTTCGTTTGGATATAAAAATATTAGAATGCAAAAAAAAGGTGAATGTTACAATCATAATTGTGACCGACAAGCTATTTCTTTCAATATACACTTTACACACTCGTCTAAATTTAGATAGTTCTTTTACTAATCGTATAAAGTTGGTAGAGTTAATTAGACCATTCCAATGTAGTTCCGAACTTATTAGTATTGAATTCCTTATTCATTTAGCTTATTCAAAAATATTAGACTTTATAGAATTAGAGTTAACCCAAAGCTAAGCTAACTACAAATTGATTAACTAGAAAGTAAAATAAATTGTTGTGGCACAAAAACTGGTCCAAAAGCTAAGGAGTAACCCAAAAGCCGGAGCTCCAACTGGAACTGGTCCCGAACGAATTGATTGTTCTTTCTTTTTCTTTTGACTCCGAAAGAGCACAATAGATCGACATACTTCACCGAAAATGATACTGCAAATTTGAATGTTATTTGGTAAAATTTAAATTTGGTTTTGAAGCTATTTTTTGCATATCAAAGACAATTGAGGTTATGATTCAATGATGGATGAGATTATGATGGTAAAATTTCAAAATGAGATCGTATTTGACTTTTTCATACTGAATCAAAATCCAAAACACAAACTGGAAAAGTCTGAACATAATTTAACGACACGAAAATAAATTCTCCTAAGAAAATTCCATGTGGCAAAGCCTTTAATTCATCATCTTCAAAGGTCTTGCACACTCAAACCTGAAAAATGAAACAGAGTCCATAACTATGAATTCACAAATAACTAGTGTAACTAATAGAGACAAAGCAAAGCTAGGTTTCAAATATTGTTTGCATCCACTAACACAAGTACTAAGCAAGAACCAAACAATGTCATTAATGCAAACCTAGGTTATGTAAGAATATAATAAGAGTAAAGATGAAATAAAACCTGGAGGAAGAGATTGCTTAAGCTTGTCAGCTTTCTCTTGGTCAAAGACGCAAAGAGTGTAAAGGTACCTAGAGCATCTGACCTTAAACTTAACAATGTCCTTGCTTCTCTTGATCTTCACAGATCTTGCATCTTTCCTTCTTGCTGTCAGAAGGAAGTCCTTGATCTCGTGGATTTGCTTCGGCTACAAACCATTAAATCAAAAATCCAAATCAATCTTAAAAAAATTCATAGCATAATGATGATAAATTCAGACATTAGCTCAACACATTTAGACGTCGATTAATTTATCTAAATCATATTAACTATATCCTAATCAAAAGTACCATTATCAGATCGGTGGTTGTAACTTGCCGCCTTCCAAAGAGAGAGAGAGAGAAAAACACCGTCGCGAGGATTTAAACAGCTGTATCTCTTAGGTATCAGAAAGAAAACCCTAGATGTAATTTACATATTTACCCTCCAGCCCATTTTTCAAACAATTTCATATTGGGTTTCAGGCCCAATCGAATCAGTTTAAATCATCGGCTGGAAGAATTGTGGATCTGTACGATAATCGAGTGTGAATTTGACTATTTGCTCTTCTATACAATCTCTCAAACTTCAATAATTCTTCTCCATTTTAGATCCTAAAATATAAAAATTTATTTATTTCTTATACTAATATAGATGACATATATCTTTTTTTTTTAAGTTTTATTCTGAAATTTTTTTCTCTTCAACCAAAATTCTCCAAGATCCAACTTCATATTTGAAATTAGATTCAAAATTTAAATTCTTTATTTTTTAATCTTTCATATGTTCATTTGTCGCAAAAATATTAAATGTTTTTTCTATCCTATTAAATTTTATATTATTTTATTAATTTTATGTAAATTAATATTATTAATTATTTAAATAATACTACCAACTAAATTTATATAATATATTAAAAACCTTTATATAAAATAATATAACACAAAATATTATAAAACTAATTTTGTCTAATAATTTATATATCTATTTATAATTTATGTAATTTAGATGAAAATATTTTTAAAACATATATAATTTAATTTTTATCTACTATAATATAATAAATAATATTAGTTTTGTATTTTTAAGGTATGATTGTAAATTTTTTGAAATTTTGTTGTTTTTGTTAGTTAAAATTAAAATATATATTATTATATAATATAAAATATTTGGAGTTTAATTTGAAGTTGCGGAAAAACACAAAAAAAAGTTTAAATTTAAAACTGAGAAATTTCAAATTTGAATTGATTGTTAGAGATAACATAAGCTAGTGTTTATGGTAGAGGTGGAAAAAAAAGAGTTGAATCATTCCATGGATTGGGAGGAAAGATTGCATCAAAAAGCTCCATGTCCAACATCACCGGCATTGGTGGCATACGCTTCATCGCCTCACACCCATTCTCATTCAAACTGTATTATCCAAAAAAATAACAAAAAAGTTATGCTTTAATTAAAAAGAACATTATTTTGCTGAATTGATGATGATGATGATACGTTACATACTTTGTATCAAGAAGAGTCATCAAGTTTGACATGTAAGTGTTGAAAAGAATTAAGTT
>KE158878.1:0-18129 GCA_000411055.1 Leavenworthia alabamica | reverse complement strand
TTATTGTTTTAGGGTTTAGAATTTTATTTTAGAGATTAAAGTTTAGTATTTAAAGTTAGTGTTTAGTATTTAGTGTTTTGATTTATTAATTATTATTTAAGGTTTAGAATTTTGATTTAGAGATAATGATTTAGTATTTAAAGTGAGAATTTACTATTTAATGTTTGAGTTTAGTATTTATTGTTTCAAGTTTATGTAATTTCTTCAAAATTAAATCTAATTTCTAAATCAATTGAATTATTGAACGGTAATTTTGTCTAGTCTAATAATTTTTAAAAGAATTGCCCAAAAATAAAATTGAATCTCAATTACATATTAAGTTAAATATTTATCACTCAAATTAGTTGTGAAAGTAAATTAATTAATAGTTATAAAAATAAGACACTTCCTGCGAACATAAAACAATTGAAAATTTGGGTTAAAAACACAACTAAGTACTAACATAAGTTTGAAATAAAATATATTTGATCATCATCACATAACCAAACACAAATATTGAGAGAAAAAACATATGAAAGATCAATTAAAGAGTTAAAAAAGACAAAACATTCGACCTTGTCCCCATTTCAATCACAACAATCATATATTACACATATCATCTAAAAAAACATAAAAGTAGATGATACTAAGGTAGATGCTCAGCTGATTTTGGACAACAAACTGCGACTGCATCGCCAACGCTAAGGAATATATTTTCTTCTCCAATCTCATCCGTGAAACTCGATGCATGTAGTTTCTCAGTTACTGCTGGTCCCGGATTTGCTAGAACCAACTGTTTTCAGTTTCAACTTAATTAATTTATCATATAAATCATTGACATCTTCTCAATATTATTATATAATTATTAAGTACTACTATACTACTAATTTACGTATATAACATATATTTTTTACTTAAGTAATGTGGTCAAATGAAAAAAAAGTATATTTCTAATTTATATAATTTTTTTTATATTATTTTAAAAATCAAGATCAAAATATAGAACTAAATCTTTTACGAAATAAAAATAAAATCTTAAAACAAAACTGTTTGTATTATTGGTTTACCTGAATATCTTGCTTCTCGAGGCTCCTGTGAAGTTCTTCGATAGAATGGATACCACTAGTATCGATATCGGTAACCGCTGTTCATATATATATAAGTTTGTATCATTGTAAATTATGTAATACTTATAACAATATATAAACTCATAAGATTAAGTTAATATTTTTGTTTATGGTATATAGAAAATATCATTCTTACGTGACATATCAATAATCACATATTGTATTGTTGGCATATCAGCTTCTTGAACTTGTTCTTGCTCTTCTCGTAACCATCTTAATGCCCTATCACCAAAATATTTATAAAATTTAATTATTTCATACTGTTTTTCATATATATATATATATATATATGTATGTGTTATATAGGGGTGCATATGACACCCATAAAAATTAAAAATTTTGGTATTTTTTGTTAAAGTTACTAAAATAAAATTAGTTTTATTGCTATATTGACATCCATTAAACATGTTTTTATTGTTTGACACCTACAAATAAATTTTCTGGTTCCGCCAGTGTATATATATATGTATGTATGTGTTACCTTTCTCGCACGTAGTTGGAGTTGGAAAAATAGATGGCAGAGTCAACACGAAGAATCAAGATTCCAGGAATCTTCATAGCCTCTGGATATTGTACACTGTTCCGATACACATTCGTCCCTGGAAGCTTCCCTAGAATCGACGTGGTTGGTCTTGTTACTTGCAATAATATCTTTGTAAATGATATAACCACCTACGTAAAAATAGTTTCACCAATAAACAAAACAATAAATAACCTAAATATATAAAAGATTAGATTGTATAAATGATCTTACGGAGATCAAGAGACCAATCTCGACTGAGACAAAGACAACACCCAAGAAAGCTCCCATGCAAGCCATGAAATCAAGTTTATCAATCTTCCAAATGAGAATGACTGCATCAAGGTCAATAAGACCAACAACCGCAGATATAATGATGGATGCGAGGATGGCATTAGGAGTGTACTTGAAGAGTGGTGTGATGAACACTAAGGTTAGACCTACTACTATGGCCATCACTATGTTTGAAACGGTTGTGCTACATCCTGCCATGTAGTTCACAGCGGATCGCGAAAACGAACCTGTAAAAATGTTTATGTTACACAAGATCATCTTTTAGTATGTGCAACTGAAGCATTCAAAAAGGATTAAATATAAAATATTTAGAACTTTAATAAAATGGAAATAAAGTGGGACATATTTGTAGGGAAAAATAATTAATATACATCAAATATAATTTAACAAAAAATTGAAATATAACTTAACAATATTAACTCATTTTATATCTTATAATTTTTCAGTAATTTTTTTTGTAATTGACACCCAATTTCTCCATATAAATTATGTAATATATTTTATAATTTCTTTTTAAAAAGATATTTATTTTAAAAAACTTCACTATCAGGATTATAATCTATTTTTAGGATAGTGATCTAGAAAATAACTAACAGAACCAATTTAAGTTTTGAATGAAGACTGTTCAAATGTTTTTATTTTTTACTATTTGGATCTGTCCTAAAGTTTTTTCACAGTGATCCCACACATTATTCGAAGTCTTAATGTTTTGACAGCTTACCGGTGGCAATGTAACATGAAGTGAATGAACCAAGGACATTCATAGTTCCCAAAGCAATCATCTCTTTGTTACCATCGATTTGATAGTCTTTCATTGCCGCAAATGTTCTCGCAATGGCTACAGCTTCCTAAAAAAAAAAAAAATTCATTATTCCAACCTAATTTAATATAATATATTATATTAATGAATTCTTATATATTTATAAACATGTGTTACATACCGTTAAAGCGACCATACCAGCAATGGCTCCAATTCTGATTCCCTCAGTAAAATATTTTCCGGAGAAGTAAATTTGATCAATAGAAATTGGATTTATTCCTTTATCTATATTTTGCACCTTCATTGTTTATATATGATAAGATTTGTTAGTAAACTAACGATATTATCATATATTAATTTTTACCAATGATGAATAACGTATGATTCATTTCACATGCATGCATGTGATTGAGCTTACGTACAATTTGGACACCATCTTTGTCAACACGAGTTATGAAGACAAAAAATGTTGAGACAATGACTGAAATAAGAGGAGCAATGGCTGGAACCCAAAAGAATTTCCTATTTTTCTTTCCCTATAAATCAAATTTTCATATTAGAAACTGTGTTTTAGACGGATTTATCCATCGGAAAACGACTGTTTTGTTGTAGCGATATATATAATAGACATAAAAGAAGAAGGTTACAATGTATTTGGCAGCAAAAAGGAAGATTAAGAAACTTGTGGCAATAACTATAGTCTGCCAATTCCACTGAAAGAATCATCAATAAAAGAAACAAATTAATTAAGGGACATATTAAATTAAAAATTAAATACAATATGTAAAAGTATAGTATTAAAAAGTACCCCATGATGAGCTTCTGTGAATACAGATCTCATAACAGAAATAATATCTGTTTTCTTAGTGAACTTCTTGGTTTGGATACCAAGAAAACCTTTAAGTTGTTGAAGAGCAATGGTAATGGCTGCTCCTCCCATGAATCCAACCACAGCAGCATGTGACAAAAAATCAACCAAGAGTCCTAACCTTAGAAATCCAAGTCCTGCTTGGAAAACACCAGAAAAGAAAGTGGCAGTGAAGGTAAGGCGGAGATAATCAGCAGGGTGTTCAACCGGGTCGATCACAGCCTGACACAAAGTTCCCAAAAGAAGAGATACCACAGCTACTGGTCCTATAGCCATATCTCTTGAACTTCCCATGCCAGCATATATCAATGGTGGCACGAAACTCGAGTCTACAAAAAACCACACATTCCCTTTTTAGTACACGATATTAGGGCAAAAAACTTAGGTTATTGTTTTAAGACTCACATAATCCATATTTTGGATCTACATTAGCTAGCTTTGCGTATCCAATATCCTGTCATTAATAAAACATGCACATGCATAAGATAATAGACTTGTTGGATATAAAACGAAGAAGCATTATAACATACAAAAAGGTACTTGGAATATATAAAATAAAGTCTAAAATAGTAAACCTGAGGGATACAAAGAGTAGCAATGGTAAGACCCGAAATGATATCGCCTCTAAGTTTTTTAAGATTGTAATCTTTAGCCCATCCAACTATAGGAAATATAGCTTGGATCCCAAGTAACACCTTCTTAGATGTGGTTTGGTTCTTGAAATCTCTTAAAGGTGCATCATGGAAGAAAGTTTCTTGAACCACCGACTTGAACTCCTTTAGTAAACCCTCCTTTGGTGGACGTGCCACTCTATGACGAACGTATGGTGTTTCATCATCGAATATAATTCCTGATCTGGACCTTCCTCCGTCCGGTGGATAAGTCTTCTCCATGATCGTTGAAATTTAGTCTTCAACCGAAGGAATATTATTGTTTGTGGGAATTGTAGAATTGCTTTGAGGGATTAGAGTGTTGCTAAGAGTTTATATATAAGTGGTGAAATATTTAGAAGTCAACTCTTAAGATGACAACTTGAGTTTCATTTTTTCTTGTAATAAAAAATATGTTACATTTTGATAGACATGTTTTTATTAATAAAGAAAAGTAGGATACTAGTATGGTAGTGGGAGGGAACTAAATAACAAAAGGTTGACTTTGGCAATTATGGGTTTAGACACCAAAAAATATTTATATAGTAAATATATAACATATTCAGGTTCATGTTGTGCGCAGATATACACCAAAATATTCATTTTCAAAATAAATATTAAAATAAATATTTTCTGTTAAAAGTAAATTAAGGTTAAGGATAAATAATAGGGTGAAATTTAAAAATATAGTATAAATTTAGATTTAATCAAGGTCTTAATGAGGTGGTGCGCCGCCGTACGTTTCGATTTTACATTATGCATGTGATATTTTATGTACCTTTAAATGATTCAGAGTTCTAATGGCATTCTTGCTGATATTTTGCAACTTCGAAAAATTTCTATCTAATGTTTAACTTTTTAATAGAAAATATATAGTTATAATTTTTTTTGTGAACTAAACTTTTTTTTTTTAAAATAATATTCATTTTTATTATTTTCTGAATTACTTATACTTTAAATGTTAGAAAATTACTCATATTTTTTAATATCAGAATCTAACAATTTTTTCATTATTGAATTCAACTTACTCTTTTAATTTTATATTTAAAATTTTCAACAACATAAATCTATCACACAACACACAAACATAGAATTACTAAACAACATTTAACACAAAAATAAACTCTAACACGTTACTACACAAAAATAAAATAAAATCTAATCTAGTCTGACCATGGTTTTGCACATATCTTAGTTTAAAGAAGAAACTCCTAGACGGTTTATGAAACTTTTAGAAACTTATGAAAATCTTCCTAAACCCTTAATCTTTGTGGAAGCACCCTTGGCCTAGTGGTTAAGGGTTTAAAGGCTTCTACACCAGGTCTGGGGTTCGAAACCTAGAGAACGCAGTTATTACCGATCAAAGGATGTAAAGGCTTTCCAGAGATTTCGGTGTGCGCAGATAGTATCGTCCGTCGTGGTCTCGTGTTGCGGAGAGAGCTTGTCCATCAGAAGGGATGTCGTACCTGCAGAACCGTCCGTCAAAGATCCGAGTGTTGCGGGGAGAGCTTATCCATCATGGGGATGTCGTATATTCAGAACTGCATATCGAAGATTATTTGTGTCATGAAATTATCGTAAGTAGAA
Source organism: Leavenworthia alabamica (assembly GCA_000411055.1). Taxonomy (NCBI): domain Eukaryota; kingdom Viridiplantae; phylum Streptophyta; class Magnoliopsida; order Brassicales; family Brassicaceae; genus Leavenworthia; species Leavenworthia alabamica. The sequence continues at coordinate 12,344 of KE158878.1, read as the reverse complement.
GCTGTTCTCACATTCCTAAAAAATCTGTAATACTAATGATCTAATAGACGAGAAAAAAAAAACCCTTAATCTCTAATATCACATTGGTAGTTGGGGCAATGATGAAAACAGTAAAAAACATAATGCAAATTGAATAAAATGAACCATTGGAGCATTGATTAAAAAATTGTCTGCAAATTCGGAATGACTTAAGTTTTGATAGCTTAGAGCCTAACTGATAAGCATGTGCAATGATCTGGATATGCGATTTATTCCTTAAAACATGCTGAAATGGCTTAGGAAAGTACTGTTGATGATAGAGCTGGTGATTGATTCTTCTGGACTCTAAGCAAGTTGGGATTCCTTCTTTTGCATATGCATGAGTTGTCTTGTCTTGTTGCTTTGGTGATTTGAAAACAACAAATAATCTTCAAAACAATGCGAAAACATCAGGCATGGTAGGAGCAGCTTCTTTCTGAATTTATTGGTTCACTTAAACCGGTTAAATTGCATCAAACTGGACTTATTCCTATTGACTGATTCTTTTGATATTTTGGCTCGACCAAAATGTCATAAATATGATTTGGTTGATGAATTTTCTTCCATAGAAATTCTTATTGAAGAGTCTTCATGTTGGTTGCTGATCTTTTATGTTTCCTAGAACCAAATGGAGGTTCCCGATCTTCTATGATTGAGACTCGATCATGGACAGTTCTAACTTGATCCAATTTTTCTAAATATGTATGTTGCTAATGAATCTTGAAGCCGAAGAAGAATAAACAAATAGATTTAGAGATGGTTCATGTTGGTGTTGAATTCCCGTACCCAATAAATGCATATTGATTATCCCAGACTGGACTGGTTAGGATGCCCGAATCAATAACACCTTGAATCATAGAGAATGGTTCAAAAACTCGACTGATAAGATTCTATCGACAATGACTAATCTAGTGATTTACAGTCTTATCGAAAATCGTTTAGAATCTCGACCAATAAAATCTATTCGGCAATGACTAATCTAGCCACTTACCGTCTCACCAAAATTTACTCAGAAACTTGACCGATAAAATCCACTATGAATTGACTCACAACCCATGCAACTTTATAGGATAACCCCATCCCATCTATTCAACCTCTTGAATTGATGATTCAGTTCAAACCTTTTGGTCCTCTCATCTTTAATATCATCATCTCTAATATAACCCATAACCACCAATATTTTTGCTTCCAAGTGTGTAGATCATTTAAGAGATGTGTTTATTAAATAAAAAGAAAGAAAACATAACTTAATAAAGAGAGTTATTATTTATATTGTTTGTAATTTTGTAGACAACGAAGGTCAAGTTTATTAATCAATTTTATGTACATATTACAATACATTTTTTTCATAACTGAAACACAATTATTTTACATGTCTAAACTGAAAATATAATGTTATGTTTAGTCTTGGGAAATTATCTTTCTTATTCTTTTTCTAATCTAAAACTAAATACTATGTTTCTGCTGGGACATAATCTAGTCTTCTTTTTTTTTTGATAAAATATTTGCATTAAATTTTAAAAGTGAATTTAAAGTCACAACTGTTTGATACAAAGATTCGATACGATTAAAGCATACTAAAGACGATAGAAAAATCAAAATATGATACTTGGTAAGATATGCTAATAATCACCATGGATTGTAATTTGAAGTTACAAGCTCATGCCACAGTGACACAACAATGACGAATTGCGTTGTGATACAACAAGGAGTATTATTGTGCAACAATGACGTGTAAGCATGATGAAGCAATAAAAGGAAATATCAATAAAAGGCCGCGTTGAGGACAATAATGGTAATATCATCACAAAAGAAAGATTTCCAATAGTTGGGATATTTGAGAATAATGGAAGATTTGGAGATATGATTCTCCGGCAAAAAGAAGATTTCCTAGTATACATTAAGCGAATATTTTCTAGGTCAAAAAGTGAACTATATAAATATTCGTGTACAAGGATGTTGCTCTTTGAGCACGCCGATTACAAAGTCCGACTCTGGCTTTTTTTTCACAAGGTTTGGTGAGTGAATAAAAGAGTGTTGCAGCTGTTGCTGCTGTGAGTTTGGGTAGTTAGGAATTGGTCCGTGATAAGCTGTGTTGCTTGTGTAAGATCGGATTAAACATATGTGTAATAGTGTTTAAGAGATTTTTATATTCCTTAATAAAATTGTTATTTTATTACTGTGTTCTCTAGTCTGTGTAATTTCATAATTAGCAATCTTACCTCGTCCTACACGGTTTCCACGAACTCGTTTACCTCATTCTACCGTGGTCCAATGCTCTTGGGCCTTCTGAGTCTGTCTTATTTGAAGTTACAAGCTCATTGAACGGTAACACAACAATGACGATATGCATTGTGATACAACAAGGAGTATTATTGTGCAACAATGACTTGTAAACAAAGTAAAGCAATAAAAGGAAAGATCAATAAAAGGCCGCGTCAAGGACAAGAATGAAAATATCATCACAAAAGAAAGATTTCCATTAAGATGAATACTCAAGAATAATGGAAGATTTGGAGATATGTTTTTTCAGCAAAAAGGAAGATTTCCTAGTTATACAATTAGCGAATATTGTCTAGGCCAAGTAGTGAACCATATAAATATTCGCGTACAAGGATGTTGCTCTTTGAGCATTTAAGATATTAGTCCGACTCTGGCTTTTCTTCCCAAGGTTTGGTGAGTGAATAAAAGAGTGTAGCGGACGTTGCTGCTGTGAGTTTGGGTAGTTAGGAATTGGTCCGTGACAAGTAGTATTGCTTGTGTAATATCGGATTAAACATCTGTGTAATAGTGTTTAAGAGATTCCTAGATTTCTTAATAAAATTGTTATTTTATTACTTGTTCTCTAGTCTATGTAATTTCAATTGGTAGCAGAGCTTGTCAACCGAAGTTACAAGGATGTTGCTCTTTGAGCATTTAAGATATTAGTCCGACTCTGGCTTTTCTNGATTTCTTAATAAAATTGTTATTTTATTACTTGTTCTCTAGTCTATGTAATTTCAATTGGTAGCAGAGCTTGTCAACCGAAGTTACAAGGATGTTGCTCTTTGAGCATTTAAGATATTAGTCCGACTCTGGCTTTTCTTCCCAAGGTTTGGTGAGTGAATAAAAGAGTGTAGCGGACGTTGCTGCTGTGAGTTTGGGTAGTTAGGAATTGGTCCGTGACAAGTAGTATTGCTTGTGTAATATCGGATTAAACATCTGTGTAATAGTGTTTAAGAGATTCCTAGATTTCTTAATAAAATTGTTATTTTATTACTTGTTCTCTAGTCTATGTAATTTCAATTGGTAGCAGAGCTTGTCAACCGAAGTTACAAGGATGTTGCTCTTTGAGCATTTAAGATATTAGTCCGACTCTGGCTTTTCTTCCCAAGGTTTGGTGAGTGAATAAAAGAGTGTAGCGGACGTTGCTGCTGTGAGTTTGGGTAATTAGGAATTGGTCCGTGACAAGTAGTATTGCTTGTGTAATATCAGATTAAACATCTGTGTAATAGTGTTTAAGAGATTCCTAGATTTCTTAATAAAATTGTTATTTTATTACTTGTTCTCTAGTCTCTGTAATTTCAATTGGTAGCAGAGCTTGTCAACCGAAGTTACAGGTTGAGATCTTGGGTAAATATCTGACACGGAGATAATGGTCATACAGAAACCATTAATCCTTGATGAAGGGTTGTATGGTGAATGGAAAGTTAAGATGCAGCAGCTGATTCGTGGCCAAGGAGAAGATGCATGGACTGCGGTTGAAGATGGTTGGAAAGCTCCTCATAGTGTTACTGAAACAGGAACAAAGATAGTAAAACCAAAAGCTCTGTGGACACCAGAAGAGAAGAGTCTGTCGAAATACAATGCTAGAGCATTAAGTGCTATATTTTGTGCAGTTAGTAAAACTGAGTTCAAACAGATTTCTGGATGTACACAACGAAGGCAGCCTGGGATATCTTACAAAGTTCTCATGAAGGCACCATTGATGTGAAGCGAACTCGGTTGGATCAACTGGCTACTCAGTTCGAAAAACTAAGAATGGCACCTGACGAATCAATCAGCCAGTTTAGTGCGAAACTCGGTGCAATTGCCAATGAGGCAAAAAATCTGGGAAAGTATACAAGGATCAAAAATTGGTTAAGAAGATGATACGATGCTTGCCTAGCAAGTATGCTGCTCAGAAAGTAGTTATGAGAACTAAAAAAAACACATACACAATGAAGTTTGGTGAACTGATAGGAATGCTTCGATCTGAAGAAATGGAAAGCGCAGAGGAACAGCTAAATCAAGATAAAGGTGTTGCACTCATTGTCGATGAACAGAAGAATGCTGAGATCAAGGAGATAAAGGAGGATATTGCAATGCTCACTCGCAAATTCGGAAAAGCATTCAAACGAGTTGAAAAAGGCAGAGGAAGAGATAACATCAGATGGAATAAACAGGATGATGAACAAGGAAATCATGATCGAACAGACAGACAAAAAGAAGTAAAATGTCATGAATGTGAAGGGTTTGGATACGTACGACCTGAATGTCCCTTGACCAAGATTAAGGAGCTAAAATGCTTTGAATGCAAAGGAATGGGGCACATTCGGCCTGACTTCCCAAATCTGAAAAAGGGAAAAAATAAATCATTCTTGAGCCTTAGTGATTCTGAATCCGACAGTGATGAAGAAGAAATGCTGAACTTTGTTGCTTTCACAGCTGAGATAAAGACAACACCAGAACAAGATGAAGAGTCAGATTTAGATAATGATGAGATAAATAAAGATGATTACATGCGACTGTATGACAGCTGGGTATCCTTGAGCAAGGACAAGGTTCAATTAATCCAAGAAAAACATCAACTGGAAGCTCGGTTAAATCTGCTGGAAGAAGAAAATAAAACAAAACAGAGGATGGCGGTTATCGGAAGTGACGAGACTCTAGTAGCTAAATTTGATGAGCTATGGAAGAAATACAAGAAGGAACAACAAAAGAGTCTTCAGATGGAGAAAGAGTTGAACGAAAATTACAAGAAGATAAGGATGCTTAATAATGGAGGAGAAAAGTTGGATAAGATACTATCAATAGGTATAATCGGAAATCAACACTGAGGATTAGGATTCAACGATCGAGAGGGCTCAACGTCTGCCTCTGTGCGACTGGTAGTGTTTGTAAAAGGCACAACTAATCATGCATCTGAAGAAGTCAAGTTGACTCTAAGGGACACATAACTCGAGATGAAGAGAGTGGCAGAACAGTACACTTCATCACAGCGCTAAAAACAAGACATGGAAAAGGTCGTCTAGGGGACGAAAAACTATCTTTTGTTTCCACTGTGGTAAATCTAGACACAAGAGGTACTCATGCTTTAAATTCAAGAGGCAGATTAAGCAATTGTGGAGAGAACAGAAATGCTTTATTGAACCCTTGAAGTTTGGCAGGGTATGAGTATCTCAACAAGACCTGTACAATCATCAGACTGAAACCTCAGAAGATGCACCTGAAGACATCTGTGCACATGTTGCATATACCTCATCTCGAGAAGAAACTTCAACAGCCTGGTACTTCGACAGTGGTTGCTCACGACACATGACAGGAAATCCCAACATACTGTCGAACTTTGCTTATACGTCAGGGGGAAAAGTCACGTTTGGAGATGGAGCCCGAAGGGCTATTAAAGGCAAAGGAAATTTAGTTGATATGCATCAACCTGATCTGAAAAATGTTTACTACGTTGAAAGGCTAAAGGCAAATTTGATAAGTATCAGTCAACTGTGTGATGATGGACTTACAGTTACGTTCTCACCAACTGGATGCACTGCAGTGGATAAAGATGGAAAACCAGTGTTAAGGGGAACTCGGTCTGGAAATAACTGCTATATGTAGACAGAAACAGAAACGTGCTTGTCAGTCAAGAACTCAGATGTAGAGCTGTGGCATAAACGACTAGGTCATAAGAATGTGCAAACTATATCAAGGATCATCAACGCAGGAGTGGTTAGAGGTGTACCGAACCTCAGTGATACACTAGATTCTATGTGTGAAGCATGTAACAAAGGGAAACAAATCAGAATAAATCACAGGAAAGTTCCAGATGTAGGATCACAATGAATACTAGAACTCATATACATGGATCTCATGGGGCCAGTTCAAACTGAGAGCATCAATGGAAAAAAGTACATCTTTGTACTAGTCGATGATTTTTTCCAGGTATACCTGGGTGTGCTTCCTCAGGGACAAATCTGAAGCTGTTCACAGTTTTAAGATACTGGCACTGCAAGTACAAAATGAGAAGCAATGCTCGATCATTCAAATTCGAAGTGATCACGGTGGAGAATTCCAAAATGCCGAGTTTAAAGAATTCTGTAATAAACATGGGATTATGCATCATTACTCGGCCCCAAAGACTCCTCAACAGAATGGAGTCATTGAAAGAAAGAATCCGACTCTGCAAGAGATGGCCCATGCAATGATTCACGGTAATAATGTTGCTCAACGGTTCTGGGCTGAGGCTGTCAATACAGTGTGTTACATTATCAACCGAGTCTATGTCAGACTAGGAACAAAGATGACACCATATGAGATATGGAAGGGCAAAACACCAAATCTTAGTCATCTGCATGTCTTTGGATGTGTGTGCTATATCCTGAATGACAAAGATCAACTGGGGAAGTTTGATTCACGCAGTGATGAAAGAATGTTTCTAGGTTATGCCACAAACAGTTCTGCATATTGAGTTTATAACAAGAGGACTCAGGTTACCATTGAAGCTGTCAATGTAGTATTTGATGATACCAGTCGAACGGTATTACTTCCAGTCATGTAGCATGACACCATGGTACCAATAGAAGATCAGCACAACACTGCATGTCCAACCACTGTACTACCAACAACTGACACTACCCTTGACACTGTGAAATCTACATCTCCCGACAAACAAGTTGTTCAAGTGCATAGAAATCATTCCTCCACAGATGTGATTGGAGACATGCATGAGCGCACTAATCGAAAGGTACAACTTAACTTACAGGAAATGCTTCAGTACTCATGCTTTATTTCCATGACAGAACCAAAAACTATCATCGAAGCATTGGATGATGAATTCTGGTATAACGCATGTCATGATGAGTTGGAACAATTTCATCATCTACATGTTTGGGATCTGGTTCCTGCACCTGCAAAGGTCAACATCGTTGGAACTAAATGGATATTCAAGAACAAGATTGACGATGAAGGCAATGTCACAAGGAATAAGGCTCGACTGGTGGCACAAGAATACTTACAGGTTGAGGGAATTGATTTTGATGAAACTTTTGCACCTGTTGTTCGATTGGAATCTATTCGTTTGATGCTTGGATTGCCTGCACTATAATTATTTGGCTCCATCAAATGGATGTGAAGAGTGCTTTTCTAAATTGGGTCTTACAAAAAGAAGTCTATGTTGCACAACCAAAAGGTTTTGAAGATCCACATCATCCAGATTATGTGTATCGTTTAAACAAAACACTCTATGGTCTGAAACAAGCACCTCGTGCTTGGTATGAAAGATTGACTCAATTTCTTCTCGATAATGGTTTCACCAAAGAAAATGTGGACGAGACACTGTTTATACATCAAGATGGATCTGACATCCTCGTTGTTCAAATCTATGTGGATGATGTGGTGTTCGGTAGCAACAGGAAAGCTTTTGTCACTCAGTTTGTCAAGACCATGACTGATGAGTTCGAAATGAGTATGGTTGGTGAACTAAGTTACTTTCTTGGACTTCAAATCACTCAGACTGATGAAAGCATTTTTATCTCGCAAAGTACCTATGCTAAAAACTTGGCCAAACGATTTGAACTACAAACAAGTAAGACGTCTTGCACTCCCATGTCAACCAGTAAACTGTCCAAAGATGATATTGGCATTGAAGTTGACCCAACACTCTATCGAGCCATGATCGGTAGTCTGCTGTATCTCACGGCCAGCAGACCTGATATCTATCACAGTGTTGGTGTCTGTGCCCGTTACCAAGCTTAACCAAAGATGTCTTCATATCGCCGCGGTCAAACATATTATTAAATACGTCAAAGGTACAGTAAACCACGGATTATATTATACAAAGCACACTAATCCGAATCTTGCAGGTTATTGTGATGCTGATTGGGCCGGAAACTTAGATGATCGCGCAGCACTACATGTAGTTGTTTTTTCATGGGGAATAACCTCATTGCATGGCACAGTAAGAAACAAAACGCTGTATCACTGTCTACTGCTGAATCAGAGTATATAGCAATGGACAGTTGCTGCACTCAACTACTGTGGATGAAACAGATGCTTGCTGACTATGGTATGACTTCAAATACACTTCTTGTTCATTGTGATAACATAAGTGCTATCAACATATCTAAAAACCCTGTTCAGCACTCGCGCACCAAACACATTGACATTAGGTACCACTTCATCAGAAAACTGGTTGAGAGTAAGACAGTGGAAATTGTTCATGTTCCCACAGAGAAACAACTTGCTGATATTTTTACCAAACCGCTTGATTTAAACACGTTTTCGCGCTTACAAAAAGCACTTGGTATTTGTGAATATTAACTGCTCTGTGTTGTTAAGGTCTATGTGCAGGTTGTACAGGGTCATCGTAGTTTTTGTACAATGTACACACCATCAAAACTTCCTATTGGCAACTTGACCAAGGAAAAGAGCTGCTTCCCGTACTTGTTCACATGTTATGTCTAATCCTGGTTACATGTGTGTCCATTTTTCTTTTTTTCTTTTTTTTTAAAAAGGGGAGGAAGTTGGAGAAAGGGGGAGTAATCTGGATGATCTATGAACCGATACAGACTATATAAGTCTGAATGTTCTCCAACTACGGTGCTAAGTATTGGGACGTTTTCAAGATCTCCTCTCACCTAATAAGAGGGAGTAATCTGGATGATCCATGAACCAATACAAACCAATCAAATTGTTTGAATGTTCTCCAATCACCTAGCACCGTACATGGACGTTTTCAAGATCTCCTCCCCACATCACTAAGGCATAGGATATAACACTGTGATAAGTACACAAATGTATAGACTAGCCTTGGAAGAGCAGAAAGTGTGAAAGCTACTCTAAACTGAGAAACAGCTACCTCTCTGGGCTGGTAGGTTGATTTCAAACTTATATGCTGTGACACTGTACAACACTGGACGATTAGACTCACTACGACACAGTGATATGGAAACTCACACATATCAGGTATACTTAACTACCATGTTGTTACATGCAATATTTCTCTGTTTGAGCTTTGAACCGTGTACACTAATCTCTTACTTAACACTAAGCTCTTGTGAATGTGGATGCAAAAGGAATAAGTGTGATTCAAGAAAGATGTTATTATGTTGATCGCATAAGTGTGTCACAATGGGCAAAAGTTCGTGTCTAATAAGTCTGTTGAACGCTACACAGTGGTACATATGCCGTAGTACACGCGGACATTTTGAAAATATGAACAGACACCTTGCGACACGTGTCCACGAATTGAAAATTGGGGAATAAAGTCATCCGCTTCAACGAGTTTACTCACTTCGCAAACTCACAGCTTACAAACTCGAAACCCTAATTTTTCTACCTCTCAAATCGCAACTCATATTCTTCGAAATAGCTGGTCTCGATCAAGATTTTATCAACAGAATCACGGCAGAAGTCATCAAGGCACTCATGGTAGTAGGGATTTGACAAGGACAACCGCCTGCAATTGAACCCACACCGACTCTTCCTCCACCGCTAGTAGCACAATTTCCTTCAACGGCTGCTCCTTGGGTTTCTTCACCGAAATCTCCTCTGGCTGGTGTATCTCCGTCTGAGAGACCTCTTCCTTCGCACTCGCATATTCTGGAAAACTTCCGGAAGTCACTATTGAAGAATCGGTGGTACAACCCAAGAAACCTGGATATGGTGGGAGATTGCGACTTATGCAGTCTCGCAAGGGTCTCCGAAGCAAGACCTTGGAATGCCGCACTACTAAACCCCACATCAGTATCCCATCATTTCAGGATGAGGAGATAGAGGACCCGCTACAGTTCACTACACCGGGAACCAGCCTCGGTGTAATAGTTTCAAGTGATGAAGAGTCTGACGACTGTACACATCTTCGTCGCAGAACGAGTAATCGAAACACTCAAGATCTGCTTACTGTGGCCATCAGAGAACCCTCACCTGATACTCGAGTCACGACATCTCCATTACTGACCATTGATAAAGAACCATCTGAATCTGTACCACCACCACCGTCTGACACTTCTGTGCCTCAGGACATGTCAACATTAAACTCTCCAGCAGCTCCAGTTTCCACACCTCAAGAAACGTCTCCACCCAAGAAAGCTAATAAACGCACCTCTGAAGGCGCCCTCAAAAGACCATTACCTCAGCATCTTCCTAAGGGCAAAACCAAGGCTGCAGTCAAATAAGTCTCTGTCATAGGAGAACCTTCTAAGAAGAAACAGAAGGTTGGTGCTTCAAACACTAGATCTTCAGCTGCATCAACAGCAGAAGATTTTCTACATCGTTGTATTGAGAACTGGCAGCGTGTGACAGCTCTTGAAACAGATCACCCTGAATTGTTCCGACCAAGCCGTCGGCCGCATAATCACAAGTTTATCTCTGCTAAAGCGGCTGAACGTTTCAAGACTGTTGCTACCAAAAGGTTCAATGCTGAGGGTCTTCTTTAGCTAGGTAATCCTTCCTACTCTACTGCTGAAAATGTAATTTCTTGTGCTGGCTTACTCTCCACCGTAACAGAGATAAAACCATTTGTACCCGAGATTGTACAAGAGTTCTATTCAAACTTGGTGAACTTGGAAGTACGTTCTGATGGAAGGCCAATTGTCTATGTGAGAGGTAAAATGTATGAATTCTCTCCAGAAATCATATAGGAAGTGATGCAGCTAAACTCCCCTATCACTGATCTGAGTAAACCGGTTGTTGACACCAATGTCACTGATGATGAGCTTGCCCGTACATTCACCAACAACAAGTTGGCCAAATGGAAGAACTTGTCTACACCGTACATTGGTCCCAATATGATGCTTCTTTACAAGCTCAGCTGTTCCAACTGGTTTCCAACAGCCAACATGATTCACCTGAGGTCAGATCGAGCTAAGCTGGTGTACATGATCCTGCAAAATGAGCCCTTTCATTTTGGCAAGCTGGCCTTTGATAGCATCACAAAACTGACGAGAAATCCTTAGCCCTTTCATTTTGGCAAGCTGACCTTTGATAGCATCACAGAACTGACGAGAAATCCTTCTCGACTACCTATCTTTCCCAGTCTGATCTACAAGGTTCTCCGCTATCAATGGAATATCAAACCAGGCGACAAAGAAGCTCTGTCAGGACCTCCACCATCAATTGAGCTGGACAACAAAAGCTGCAAAATGGCTGGTGTACCAACACTACCTACAGTTCAGCTCTCAGCTCCATCTGATGTTGCAGCTGCTTTGGATGGTGTAATCTCGACATTGGAGGCGATTAAACTCAGCATCACAGGTATGTCTACTTAAACTACATATTCGTTACATATACTGTGGTTTTTATATGAGTGTGCACCCAAGCAGGGGGAGTAACTTCAACTCCACCTAACAAGGGTAAAACCAATCTCAAGGAAGGAGAACATGATGAAGCTCAAGGCGGTGATGAAATGGAGTAGTATGATAGGGGAGCATTGTCTGCTCCAAGTGTTTTCGGCACCTGTGCCATTTTCTTCTTTTAGTTGGAACTCTATTTCTTTTCTAAGTTGAACCTTATGCTTCTTACTGCGTGCATTCAATCATTATGCACTTATGCTTATCCTTGGTTGATTTCATGATTAGATTTGCATTATGATTAACCTTCTGCTGTGCTACTAATAATCTAACCATCTACAAGTTATTATCAAATACTAACATGAACAGGATATATCGGAAGCTTGGAGTGACACACTCAGATAAAAGGGAAGATTGAAGTTACAAGCTCAGGGCACAGTGACACAACAATGAAGATATGCATTGTGATACTACAAAGAGTATTTGATATATTGTATTTTGAGTCGTTTTTACGGATAAGTCATGTCCGTTTTAGTGTCATTTTGTCTATTTTGAGTCATTATACAGGTTCCGGAGTACAAGTTTAGGGATTTACACATTTGGGAGCTTGGAGTCGGAAAACACGGATGTTCTGGCAGATTTTCACAAACCCTTCCAGATAGCTTGCTCGACTCATAGCTCAATCGATTCCAACCCAAACTTGACCTCCTGAAGATCAGCCCGATCAGGCAAACCCTTGCTCGATCGAGACACAATTCCAGACACTTTGAACCTGATCAACCTGAATTTGCAGAAGATTAACCC
>KE158877.1:116297-137512 GCA_000411055.1 Leavenworthia alabamica | reverse complement strand
ATTATTTTAATTTTATATGATTTTGTATACTATTTATATATTATTTTAGTTTTATAGGATTTTGTCATATATAATTTTTATACTATTATGAATAATTTTATTTTATTATATATATTATTTTTAAATTTACTATTGTTTTCTTTTTAATATTTATTTATTATATCAACTTTTTGTATACTTTTTATTATTGATATCTAAGTTTATTTAATAAATAAAATTTTATCATATTATATTTTATGTATCTTTATTTTATGTAATTTTATTTTATTTATATATTTTATAAATGTTTGAATTTTTTTTTAATAAAAATTAGGTTGAGGTGGAAATTAAAATTTATAACTTTCTGCTTATGGAAATATAAATTTAACTTATAGAAATATAAATTTAATACTTAATTCGAATTGAAAATAGATTGACGCATTAGCTGCGAAGAGAAAATATATTGATGCATTAGTTCAATGGAGAAATGATGTTATATGATATTTCTCGTAGAGAAATAAATCGTAAACTCTCTTAAAACGATATGGCGATAACGGTAACTAAACAATACATTGTCATAATCGTTTATAGAGTTCCGTTTCAGACAAAATATAGAAATTGTATAACATGTACTCCAATAACTGAATCGAATTCAATCTAAAATTTAGGAATACCCGTATAAGACTTCTAGCTTTAAACTCTTGACCCAAAAACTGAAGAAGTCAAAAGACCCAACATGATCGGATCCATGTATAAAGCTTTAGTTTGGTCCTCTGGTGATTTGGGAATAGTCAAAATACTATATCCTGATTAGATATTGTTGGAATTGGCCAAAAGATGGAAAAGATACAAAGAATGAAAGGTGAAATTTCAACTTCTTCAAAGTCATACATACAACAACAAAGACAGAGAGATACAAGGATTACAAAGATACAAACTCTACAAACTGTACCATCTTGACCGGAGTTTTAAACCGGAAAACTATAAACCCAAACATCAAAAAAGAAAAGAGAGATTGTTTTTTTTCTTACCAGTTATCTAAACCATCCGTAGAAAAGATAAAAAAAAAGCGATAACTTATTCAATATCGTCGATCCAATCACCATATATCCGACTTATTTTTGCTGGTCCTTTCCATTTCTGATGAGTTCTTATCCCAGGCTTCTGTGTAACCGCACTAGATGCTCGTTGCAAACCAACGTCTGCATGATGAGGAACTCCAGGAGATACAAGTGTTGTTGTACTTGTATCTGAATGTCCTTTCGGGGATGGTCCGGTTTGCTTTATGTCAGAATTGGGTGTTACTACGTCTTTGTCTTCTCCTTCAACTAGTCCTCCTCCAAATCTATGCAACTCTGTGTATCATAAAGACTCAAACTTTAAAGCTACCGGACTTTAGAACTTTCAAGTAAAGTTCAGAAATTTTAAGACTTTGTTTCCCATAAAAAATTATCAAAGATTCCACAAAAGTTCCCTGTTTTAGAAATGTAAGACGGATTAGCTTTCAAAGTTCCAAGATTTCAAGCATATTACTCATCCCTGAGCCTAAGAACAACTCCTCTGTTTCATTACAATACCAGAACCAATCAATACATCTATCGCCATATATGAACAAATAATGCTTTTCAACAGTCCTGCAGCGAGCTCAGCTAATAAAACTAACAACCACATACAAATCAATCAAGTATGGTTCGTATTATCTTTTTATCGCAGTATTCTATCCAGTCGTTAGTCTACTATAGCTCTTAAATTCCATTCTCATTAGTGTGCATTCATGAAGCACCTTTGATTAAAACTTCTACTACTCTTTATCTTTAACTAATAGCCCCATTCATGAAACAACATTGATGAACTCAATCCAACCCTAAGCACTAGCTTAACCTAACCAAATAGAATAAAAGCTGAAATCTTTACCTGCCGCTCCATGAGCAAAATGACACTTAGCACCAAACGGACAGTACCCAGTAATCTCCCATTTATTACAAATCCTTGTTTTCCAATTTGAAGGCTTCACAATATTAATGCCAGCACCACCACCACCAAGCACTACTATATCACCACCACCACCACCACCACCACCACTATTTCCACCACCACCACCACCATAACCACCAGGTCCTAAATTAATCGCAACACTTTCTCTATTCCTCGAAGCTTCATCATGTAGAAACGTACAACTCTCTCCATAAGGACAACCTTCTTCAATATAAAACTTCTTACAATGCCTTCCTTTAAAAGATCTCCCACTCTCAACCGTCGATGAAACCAAAGACGGGATCTGAAACTCTTCTCGTGGCAACTCAGCCATAGCAACAGTAGTAGGAGTTCCACTACCACCAGATCTCTCATCCTCATGAGCCGCTACAATCTCCTGCCAATTCGGTGGTGGACGACGAAGCTCCTCTACAGTATGAGCAAAATTACAATTCGTTATGTACTGACAAGTCCCAGCTCTGAATTTACAACAAAGCTTCGTCTTGAAGAACATTTTCCCAATTGCTTTTGTACGATTACTCGCGGATGAAGACGACGGAGAGCCTCGTGTCTTCTTGTTCGGTGGACCGTTATCGCCGGAAGTGTTATCGGGATTCATCAACCAAGCACGATTGTAGTCATCTTCCGTGGCCCAAACGGAGCTATCGTTGAGATTTGGAAACCAATTCTTATTCTCTGGTGGGGGATTGTTTGTTGGTATCACGTGAACTACATCTCCGACGCCGGAATCTCGCCGATGATGATGACTCATCGTGTTAAGCTTTTCACCTAACCCTAATTTTCCTAATTTTTATGACTCATCATTTTGATTTTTGTGAGCTTTAGAAAGTTCAAAACTTTATGAATTTCAAATACAGAAATCACGGAAAAGCTGAGAGATTTCGTGAATTCCAGAGATGGGTAATCTCGAAAACAATAAAATGCATCGATTAATGACAAATTTTGAGAAACCCAAGAAAAATTAAAAGATAAAATAAATTAAAAGATAAAATAAAAATGATAACATTTTTTTTGTCAATTTCACTTTTATTAAACTTAAACACAATATGTTACAACATCGTTTAGAAATGTAAATGAACAGATGACGAAGAAGAAGCAAGTATAAAAGCAGTACTAAGCCACTACAAAAATCGTCGTTGATATTGAAAGATCAGAAAAATAAAATATTTTGAAAAATCATGTTCATGAAAAAATAAAAATACTTAACGTGTGGACATTGGATAAGATATTTTCTTTATTAGGACACGGTAATAAAAAGAAGATAAATGTAAATTTTCTTGCACACTATTAAATGATGAACGAGAGTTGCTCATTCAATGTTTACGCATGTGATTTTTTTTCCAATTTTCTAATAGTTGAGCTACAACCATTAATTCCGTATACGCATTATTATAAGTTGGTTCATGAACATTAATTTCAATTTTCATATGAATTGGTTTATGAACGAACCATGCCCAAGTAGATTTAGTTAAGTTACATAATTGAAGAACTAAAATATTATAAGTTGCAATCTTTTGAGAAATTATCCTCGAGCCAATGAATTGGTCAATGTACCCTTTTTAAATCAATTTACTTCTCTAATATATAATTAGGAACCTATTTTTTTCCCATGAAATTAAGACATGTGTCTTTTTTTATTCTTCCCATAAACTTTGACATGTGGTAACATTTATGGAAAATAATTAAAACAAGAAATATGAGTGGAATAATGAAGTAATTGTCTAAAATGTCAAACGTAAATAAAACAAAATAATTTATAACTAGTATATTTATTAACATTTAGTCATAATGATACAACTATTTATATCTAGTAATATTGATACAATTAAATAGAACTAAGATAATGAAAAAATTAATAATAAATGTAAATTTAATATTTTGAGAAAAACATGAATAATAAATTTACTATAAAAGATATTAATCTACAATTATAGGTGACTATACAAAATAGATTTCAAACTAATATCAAATTTACATTT
The DNA here is from genome assembly GCA_000411055.1 of Leavenworthia alabamica. NCBI lineage: Eukaryota > Viridiplantae > Streptophyta > Magnoliopsida > Brassicales > Brassicaceae > Leavenworthia > Leavenworthia alabamica. Next base: position 133,559 of record KE158877.1, on the reverse strand, counting down.
TTATATTTATGAGTAAATTTTTTTTTATTTAATAATTTTTGAATATTTCTTTTTATATTAATTTATTAAATAGATATATTGTTAGATTAGTATTTAAAAAGTTAATATTAACATTTTTATAAATGATTTTACGCGAAAATAGCATATATATATTTTAGTTAAATAGTTGTAATTCAAAAATTATATTGATTTTTTCTTTTGGGGTAAGGGTACTATTAAGTACAATTATTGTGCAAATACGTTGAATTTGATTTTAAATTATTTGTTTTAAACAATAGTTTTAGATCAATATCATATTTATATCTTATGAATATATAATGGTTTGAGTTTATCTTTATGTTTGTTATTATCTTTATAAAAAAACATTTTGTTTATTTCTCATATTATAAACAAATTTGATCATGTCTTATATTCTTAAGATTTCTTTTGGAGCATTAGAAATTATCAAAAAGTTGAAAAATGTTTTTTTGTCAAATTTGATTCTATGAATTGATATCAAATGTATTTTATAGATTTAATGTCATAAGTACAACTAAGAATTATTTATTTTAATTATAGTATAACTGAATAATTTATTTTCCATCAAAATATAACTATTTATGATAAAAAATACAACTATAAATTTGGTATAACTAATATAATCTTATGTTGAGTATACATTAACAAATTTAAATACCAACATTATAGAATATAATCATGTTTAAAACCTAATCTAAACAAAAAAAACAATATTAAATAAAAAAATAATCACATTTGATCAACAAATACCTTACAATCTTAAAGTTTCATTTGGTTTACAGTAATAGAAATTACCAAAAAAACTAAAAATAATTTTTTGTCATTTTTTTCTATGAAATAATATCTAATATATTTTATCGATTTAATTTCTTAAATACAACTATAAATTATATATTTTAATCATGGTACAATTAAATAACTTGTTTTTCATCAAAATACAACTACGTATAATGAAGAATACAACTGCAAGTTTGGTACAATTAAAATAATCTTATGTTGAGTACATATTGATAGTACTAAAATTTACCAAAATGATGGAAAATAAATTTTCATTATATTTTTTTAATACAATAGCAAATATATTCTATAGATATAATATCATAAATACAACTATAATTTTTTTTTTAGTTGTAGTACAACTATATAAATTGTTTCTCATCAAAATACAATTACAAAAATTTGGTAAAACTAAGATAATTTTATGCTAAAATATTTTTCAGTACTTTGTGTACTTTTTACTCGATTAATTTATATTTAATACACAAAAATATGTTATATATATTTTTTATTTTGTATGTATTTTTAGTTAGATAAATTGATCATAATCATTAATAATTTAATAAATTAAATAAATGTAATTTAATATTTTTTGTGTTAACTATTTTTTGAATTATCATAGAAATACCATAATATTACTATATGAGTTATACTACAATTATAGTATTTTCATAAATCATAAATCTCATATCAAATTATTACATCATCAAATATAAAAACTAAAATAATAAGATGTTACTACAACTTGTATAATATAATAAAAAGATTTTTTTTATCGATTTATCATTCACTCTATATAAAGTTACAACTAGTCATATGTTTCTCTTCCATCTCTCGATCAAACCATAAAACTCTTTTATATTTTTTTTCTCTTTTTGTAAAATGGAAAATCCAAAGCTTGCTTCATAGTGATCCGATCCAGTTTTTCGATCACTGTAAACATTTTTAGAATCGATGAAATTGCTCTCCCGCTTTTAGAACATCTCAGTTTACAAAGTTTAAAACTCTCAATTCTTAATATCTCCGGTCAATTCAATTTTATGTGTAATTAATTTAATCAAAATTTCAAATGAATCATTATATTTTCATTGTTAAAAATATGATTTTTGTTTAAAAAATAGTATTTTTTTTCTTCCGCATGATTAAAGATTTCAAAACAATGTATTTAGAAAACATAAAACACATATTATTATATTTTGTTGTTGTCTTGATTCTTTAAATTTTCTACAATATTTGTACTCAATTTCAAATAAATTTTGATTAGAAAATAATATTTTGATTTAATATCATATATTTTTCCTTCGATGTCATTTAATCATGAATTTATCAATTTTAATTTTATTTGTTATTTTAATTTTAATTAATTAAATTTGAATAAAACATAAAAATATATGTATTTATCTTTCAATACATGAAAAATATTAAATGATTAGAAAAACATTTGACTAAAAAATATAAAATATATATAAAAAAAAAAGGTGAATTGATGAAGACAAAAAATTTAAATATATATTTTTGGTTTTTGTTTTGGGCTTAACATAGACCCAATAAAAAGAACTTGGTTTTTTGTAATTATGTAATTCAATTTAGGTTTATCAGATTTCACTCAGTTTTATAATTTAAATTTAATTGTAAAATAAAATAAATTTACCAAAAAAAATAAATAAGGAAGGGGTATATGAGAAAACCTTTTTTTTACAAAAGGATAGCAGAAAATCACCCCAATCTTTTGTTATGGCTCTTTTAGCTTCGCTGGCGATGGAACAGTGATGTGCATTTTTTTTTTTCTCTCGGCTTAGTGGGTTTTAAATATCTCGATTAACAACGTGAGTTGGTGAGTTTAAATTCCATATATATGTGATGAATTTTAAAAGTGACAACCGTTATACCACATGATTTCTAGCAACGTATGAGTTCGTAGCTTGAGCAAGGCCCAAGTTTGCACAAATTTAAGAGAGACAAAATAAGCACAACCATACAAAGACAGCTTTCTCTCGGTTTCTAAATCAAAATTGATTGATAATAATAGAATTGTTGTATATATAAAAAAGCTTATAATATGTGTTTAGTTTATTATTTGAAATAACGATTGTGGACCAGGCTAAACAATGCATAAATCAGATTCCTATATCATATTAAAGTTAATAAATTTTAAAATTTAAACCAATGGATATTTGATAATAAGTAGATCAGGATACTCTGGTGAACACCACATTGAGTTGTTTCTGTAGAGAACAAGGTGAAGTTACTGACAACCTCATTAGACTATATCAAAAACATCGAATATGCATACAGAGCAGGATGTATATTATAAACACCAACAGGCAACAGCTACAGACCAGAAGATAACATCATATCAATGTTTATCAAAACCTTTTCGGTATGAGCACTCAGAGATGAAATCACTTGAGGAAGCTGTGTCTACGTCAATGCATGCAAAAATAAATCATTAATTGTCTAGAGAATTCACAGCTTGTTAGCAATATACAATATAATTATATTTATATTTATATATGTTATATTTCATAAAATTATTTTGAAGAGACTTATAAAATTTAGATGTTTAGAAAAATATATTTTAATAAACGAAAGTTGAATTTTATCTTGAGTTTTTATTGAATTATTTTTACAAATATATATTAAATTTCATAAAATAGATTTGTAGAGACCTTTAAATTTATAGTTAAAAACAATATATTTCATAAATCAAAATGAAATTTATCGTTTAATATAATTTCTAACTGTAAATTAAAAAATATATATATAGTGACCGCAAAAAAAGCGAACACCTAGCTTTTGTCACCAAAGACTCGATCAAATGTATGAAACTACATAACACAAACCTTATTTTTCTCCACATTTCTCTCTTCCCCACTGACATTACCCTTTCCACACGTAACCTCACAACAAACCCTTTCTTCATCCCCAAGCTATCTATGAAACCATTTCATACTATTCCTCACTTAACGGTCTCAAAATGTCTACACCAACGGCCGGTAAACCAGTCCACAGCCTTGTTTCCTCCCCGGTCACCATGGTTTTGACTGGTAGTCTTGTCTTCATCATTTTCACCGGTTTCTTTTCATTCTTCTATTGCGGTTGTTGTTTTAGAAAACTTTTCACCCTTTGGAACAACCATAGAAACCGAAACCGTCTTAATAACCTAATCCAACCTTCTAATCCACCTGAAAACACCGGCTTAGACACCAAGATCATTCAATCCTTCCCTGAGTATCCTTACTCGTTTAAAGATTCTGGAATGGATCAATGTTCTATTTGTTTAACAGATTTTATGGATGATGACACCATTAGGCTTATTTCTACTTGTAATCACTCTTTTCACACAATTTGCATTGATCTTTGGTTTGAAGCACACAAGACTTGTCCGGTATGTAGACGTGAACTTGATGTAGACCAAACCTCAATAGAAAAAACCATAGTTGTTCCTGAAATTGATCTGGTTAGATCTGAAATCATTGATGAGTCTTTCTCTCGCGACACGGTGACAATTATTGTTCATGAGGAGCATCCTATTACTACCATTATAGGTAGTTTAGAGCAAACAGATGAAATTGAAAGTTTCGAAAGACGAATGAAAGCATCGAATTTGCGGTATTGGAGGTCACATTCTACTGGACACTCTATAGTAGTTAAGAATGAAAACAATAACCGAGAAGAAGAAGAAGCGAAAGATGAAATTAAGATACATATTGAGATTTCTGGTGAATGTCAATTTGAAGATCATAAGAGGATATTACCAAACAGAAAGTTATATTGTGTTAGGGGAAATTACTCAGTAGGATAGAGCTTAAAAATGTGAAGTGGATTTGGCTTATAATATCATATACTATGGATCCAAAACCGGAATTAGATTCTAGTTTTGGCGGTTTAGTTTATAATTTTTTTGATACTTTAGGTTATAGAAATTGAAGATGTTGAAAATTGTTGTAATGTATGTATTCAAATTCTCATTCTTCCATACTATAGTTGAATACAAACTAAAGATATGATATTTGTTTTTGGACCTGAATAAAAGTTATTTTGAGAGTAATGCTCATGTGTAGTACTAATGTAGTATTGTAGAGAAGAGCTTTGATTTGACACAGGGTCTCAATGCGAAGAAATAAAAGTATTGGGAATCGTATGATATAAATCAAAAGTATTGGGGAGCGACGAAATTGTTTTTTATACTTACAAGGCGACACCTATATTTTCCCATTTGTTTAAAAAGAGAATTAAACCAAAGCACAGACTTGGAATTAGAAATGGCGACGGCATCAGAAAATTCAAGAGGAATAGGCGGAGGTGATAGAACGGCGAAAGCAGTAGTCACCGATCAGATCTCACAAGCCGTGAATTCTACTGCTAATCTTCTTCATCTGATGCGTCAATCTTCATCTTCTCAGGTACTCACTCTTTTTTATCACCGATGAAGATCGTGCGATTGGATTAAATTACGATTTAGGTTTGAATCATTCGAATTTGTTGATAAAAATTTACTAATTTAGGCTCTTTTCGTCAACAATTTGTTAAAATGTAGTCTCAATTAACAAAACTCTCAAAGAATCTTTTGGCAAAAGCTTCCATGACTAAAGCAACTGGACAAGTATGTATTGTTGAATCTATAAACCTAAACAATGACTTGTTTTTTAAGTTATTATTCAAAATTTGTAGGCATTGTCACAGCTTCCTCAAGTGATTTCATCTCTAGATGCTCATATAGAAAGTGGATTACTCAGGTTTGAATCGTCTCACGCTTCAGGATTGATATATTGTAGCTGTTGTGTGTGTTTTAACTAAGGTTTTGTTTCTATATACAGTGGTGTTCATCTAAATACAGTAACACAGTTACTTGAAAACATGGAAACTACGCAGCTTCATGCTCTTCGACAATCCCCTGAGGTATGAATTATATAACTCAGTTTCTTATTTGAATTTTTTGGTTTCTCTATTCTAGCTGATGATAATATCTTGTTCTGTGATTATCTTTGGTTTCCTCAAATAGGATAATCAATCTTCAGAGACTTAGTTGAACATTTTTTATAAAATGACAAGTAATGATCTCCAAGATAAATTCTCTGCTTATGTAGTGTTGATAAAGTCTAATGAGGTTGTTAGTTCATTGCTGATTTGGCTGCAGAGCCAAATGAGTAGTTCACATTGTCTATTGAGTATTGAAACAATCAAATGTGATGCTAATAGTTTCTGTGTAATCTTGAAAAAGAACTACTAAGAGTCTTACTTGTTTAGTTTCATTCTCAACTCTTGCTTTCATCGGTTGCACAAACAATATTTAGATTACTAGATTGGTTTGTCTCAGATGGAGTAGATTCCTCGTAGCTATTATTTTATTGTAGTTGAGTTCAGAAAGAAGAAAGCTGGCAATATTAGTCTCTTGGAAAAAATCGAATCCAAATTCAAAACCAAATCAAAACTAAAAAAATATTTAACCTATAATCTGATTAATTTTAACACCTAAATCGATTTGGTTTTGGTTCGAATTTTTTAAATTAGATTTCAGATTTGGTTTTGAATTTATACTCATTTATAAATTAGAGTGTCATATACAGTAAAACCTCGATAAATTAATAATGTTGAAATTTGATATTTTATTAATTTATCGTGATATTAATTTATTGAAATATTTTTCGATATATAATATTTTTAAAAATTCTTTAAATGTAAACGAGAAATTTTCGATATTGTAAAATTTTGTAGTTTTTTCTTGGACAATTGTTTTTGATACTGCAAAATCCGATTAAATGATGGTGTCTTAAGGAATTTAGAAGAGAATTCAATTTATTGAAATAACATTCATGGACTTGAAGTTGTGATCAATAATCTTGGTTATCGGAATAAAATAGATGTTAATAGTCTATTCGGCTTTCCGAGTGAAAATGATTCATGCTCAGAATTTTAGAGTTTAGAAAAAATTGTGTCTTATGTTTTTAATGCTGATGAAAAAATTGAAGACGATAATATGACATTTTTTGAACTAGTTATATGTATGAAAGCCAATTATTTCGTCTAGAATTCTTCACTACTTTTGGATGCATATCGAGAAAACAACATTAGAAGTGTTTGATGCAATAAAAAAAGTTAGATATATTTAAGATTTATAATTATTAATTTATGATATTATTGGGACCATATTTTTACGTGGTTTATAGTGTTTATTAATTTATAATGTTTATTAATTTATCGAGTATTAAATTAAAGAGGTTCTACTTTTATGTTTGAAATTTGAAGCTTTAAATTGTACTAATGCTGATTTTGCTTTGAGAAGTTCCAATGGTTTAGGTATTATACGTTAGCTATTCTTCAACGGCTGTAATGTTGTAAACTTTGATTTTTCTCTTTTAGGTTTTAGTTCTTGAATATTCCAATCAGAGTTTTTAGATAAGTGATATCTTCTAAAGGAAAAATTTTCCATATTGGCGTGGAACGCACTCTACCGCAAAACTTCTAGTTTTGGTTTAGCTTTAGCCAATACTTGGTGGTGAGAATTTGTCAATCTTTTATTTTCACGATTGGTTTAAGATAAACGAGATCACTGTAATTTTGCAGTTACAACTAAACCACCTTATGTCATTAACTTTGAGAAACATATATCGTTATTGTTACTAAAAACAGTAAGGTAATTCGTGAATAAATCTGAAATAACTTAAAAAGACCAAAAACTAAACAAACCTAAGGTCAAAGACACTAAAAATTAGTAATATATCGAGTCGGATATAATCGATGTACATACACACTATCATAATTGTGGATCGCAACTTGGACATGAGGCATATATTAGGCTAATGTTGTTTGCAAGTTACTGAGCCGAAGACAATCAGATTGTTTCAGTATGGGCTGGCGACATGGTAAAGCCTGAAGACTGTCTGAAGTAAAGTATTTGTTTGGTTTGTGACATGTGTAAAGAGAAATGATTTGGTTAATTTCAGAAGTATTAAAAGCACTTGCGGAGGTAAAAAAAGCGTATCAGGGGAACAAGAAAAAGCTGTGGACATTCGATAGAATTCAGAGATAGAGATTGAGAGAGTGAAGAGAGAACATTAAGTTGAAATTGAACTTAGCTTGGTGAACGTTCTTGGGTATTGCTCTTGGTGAGATTTTGTGTGTGGTGAATATAAAAAAAAACTGGTTGTAATCTCTAGATATTGTTTAGTGGATCCTCAAGGAGCTGTAAATTCATCCGAGATGTACCATAGTCGTATTGGCTATCGAAACTCGTTAAATCTTGTATCTCAAATAATCTACAAAACAAACAAAATATTAATCAATCAAACATCAAACTGAAAGTAAACTATCAATCTTAATCTCTACAATAATAAATACACATTGTAAGACCAAAATATAGAAGATAAAAATATGTGAACATAAACCACAGAAAAATAAAAAATGTAAACAAAAACTATGTGTAAACAACAAATATAAACTGATGAGAGATTAAATCTTTGTCTTTAACACAATAAAGCTCTCGAGAGAAATAAATTCAATAAAGCTTTTCAAGTAAGATATAATCGATGAGAGTACTATGTACACTATATCGGAGTGGAATTTACGAACATAGACAACTACAATATAGTCTAGGTTTACGTTTCCTAAAAAATGTTAAATGCATGCGAGAGAGAGTTGAGTCGAGAGATTTTTCGTGTGAGGAAAAAAAATGTGAAAAGTCTAATTTTCTAAATGAGGAATTGTTTATATAGGCGAGCTTGGTCTTTGAGCATTACACAGTGTTTAAAGCTCAGATCCATACAGTGATTTTATTACGGTGTTAATGGTCCAATCATTGCGATCGTGTACGCGTATCATTAACGTTATGATCATTGTTACGATCACATGCGATTAATAGGGATATTAGAACAATTAATACATGGAGTCCATAAAAATTTATCTCAAAAAAGGATGAGTCGATCACAAGACATTGTCAAAAATNTGTTACCCGACCGGGTGACTTCTAAAACAGTCACCAACACACACTAACACATCCCGAGCACCTCTCGGAGTTTCCCGAAAGACTCTCCCGAGGTCCCCCGACGTCAAACTCGTGCACGGATGTTACAATATCGGAGTGGAATCTACGAACATAGACAACTACCATATACTCTAGGTTTACGTTTCCTAAAAAATGTTAAATGCATGCGAAAGAGAGTTGAGTCGAGAAATTTTTCGTGTGAGGAAAAAAAATCTGAAAAAGTCTTATTTTCTAAATGAGGAATTGTTTATATAGGCGAGCTTGGTCTTTGAGCATTACACATAGTGTTTAAAGCTCACATTCAGACAGTGATTTTATTACGGTGTTAATGGTCCAATCATTGCGATCGTGTACCATTACGATCGCGTGTCATTGACGCTATGATCATTGTTACGATCACATGCGATTAAGAGGGATATTAGAACAATTAATACATGAAGTCAATAAAAATTTATCTCAAAAAAGATGACTCGACCACAAGACATTGTCAAAAAGTCAAGAGCACATGGCCTACGTCTATGCCCGTTCACGTGCCCTCCCGGCAACGGTGGGGGTGTGCACATGTGTTTGATTTTATCCTCTTTTGTATGCATCAGGTGTGTTAGCCATTTAAAGTCTTCTACTTACTCTCTTATATGTATCATGTGGTAGTCATTTTGAATTTTTCTATTTCCTCTCTTGGTCAACCATGTGGGATTTTGCTATTTTCCCACTTACTCTTTAATAGATCTATTTCAGCATTTGGTTCTCATCCAAAATCAGTGCCGAAACTCAATTAGTTTTGAAAGTGTAAGACATCTAGCTTGACGAATTCAAGCTTATAATCATAGAAATCAAGCAACCAAGTCTAATTAAGCAGTGGTACTAAAAGGATAACTGATCCTACGCTCTATTTGTTACAAACCAAATCAAAATTATTAGACTATTGGTGTGTCTCCTTGGAGATTTAAATTATTATTGTTATTACAATAATATATAAACATTGTAAGACTAAAATATAGTAGATAAAAATATGTGAACATAAACCATAAAAAAATAAAAAATGTAAACAAAAACTATTTGTGTAGAGAACAAATATAAACTGATGAGAGATTAAATCTTTGTCTTTAACACAATAAAACTCTCGAGAGAAATAAATTCAACAAAGCTTTTCAAGTTAGATATAACCGATGAGAGTATTACGTACACTGTATCGGAGTGGAATCTATGAACATAGGCAACTACAATATACTCTAGGTTTACGTTTCCTAAAAAATGTTCAATGCATGAGAGAGAGTTGAGTCGAGAGATTTTTAGTGTGAGGAAAAAAAGTGAAAATGTCTAATTTTCTAAATGAGAAATTATTTATATAGGCGATCTTCGTCTTTGAGCATTACACATAGTGTTTAAAGCTCACATTCAGACAGTGATTTTATTACGGTGTTAATGGTCCAATCATTGCTATCGTGTACCATTACGATCGTGTATCATTAACGTTATGATCATTGTTACGATCACATGCGATTAAGAGGGATATTAGAACAATTAATACACGAAGTCCATAAAAATTTATCTCAAAAAAGGATGAGTCGACCACAAGACATTGTCAAAAAGTCAAGAGCACATGGCCCACGTCTACGCCCGTGCATGTTTTGAATGTGTAAGACATCTAGCTTGACCAATTCAAGCTTATAATCATAGAAATCAAGCGACCAAGTCTAATTAAGCATTAGTACTAAAAGATAACTGATCCGCTCTATTTGTTGTTAATTATTTTTTAGTGAATTTCTATTTTTGAAATCAATCCCAAAAACCAATAGATCATTTAATTCCACAACTTTCAGATTTGGTGATGAAAACTATTTTAAATCAAAACAATGGAGAAATAAACTTACCATGATCCATTGCTCTTGAATTGTTGTAGGGAAAACTTTGATGATCACTTTGTTGATCTTCTCCTTTATGCCTTTTACTTTTCTCAATTCCTTTGATGGGGAGAAATTTATTTTTTGTTTTTCTTGTTCTTACGTTTCTTTTATCAAGGGATTTGTTTATATATATAATAAAAAAAATCATCACAAAAAACTACTTCATATTTTCTCTCCTAATTCCCACGGATGGGTGCAAAAAAGATAGGTAGTTTTTTTATTCATTTCTTTATTATTTATTTACATACCCTTATATTATTTATTTATTACATATATATACCATATAATTAAAACTATCATTATATGTTCATATATATATATATATGTATCTTTACGAGAACAAGAATTATATTTGTGGTTAGAAGAGAGGGTTTCAACGTACCCGTTCTAATACTCGGTTATCGAGACCGATCCATCACAGTTTTGCTATAACGTATTAGAACCTGCATACTTTACAAAGAACTTAAACTTAAGTGATTGGACCGTTAATACATAGACCACTCTACGGAAAATATTCTTACATTCTCCCACTTGGCCAATGTATTAACTTTAGCCTAAAACCCTTTAATGCACATTTTTACATCAAGTTCAATATATCTTAAGTACCATAAAATCAGAGTTAGCTGAGTCATGGCGGTTGCCCATCATTTACTGCGATGAGGTCCCTTCCAAGTATTACACACCAACTCCAACTTTACTAATTATTTTCTATTGAGATTTTACTTTAATTCTCAAAAAAAAACTTTCATGTTGAGATAAACTATAATTCTCAACTTTGTATGTTATCGACTTTATATGTACATAAACATTATGATAACATTATTTAATTACAGAAAAACACACAAACTTTAATGATATCATCTCTGATTAACAACTTAACAAGAGCACAAACTTTCATAGCAATGTCTTATCTATTAAGCCCATTTTCCCTACATGGATAATAAATATACCGAGCTGTAATTCTTTCGTCAACAGATCTGCTAACATCATGTCTGTTCTTATATGCTCAAACGTCATTCTGTGTTTCTGCAGTTTTTCCTTTACATACAAGTATTTAATTTTCATGTCTTTAGTACCTTTTGAATACTTGTCATTCTTTGAGAAGAAGACTGCTGCGGAATTATCATAATAAATTCTCAGCGGCTTAGCTATACTGTCAACAATTCCAAGTCATGTGATAAAGTTCCGCAACCAAAATGCGTGAACCATGGCTTCAAAGCATGCCACGAATTCGGCCTCCATGGTGGAAGTATCAATGACAGACTGCTTCCCACACTTCCATGAGACTGCTCCCCCAGCTAAGAGGAACAGATATCCAAACGTCGACTTTCTACTGTCGATGCAACCGACATAGTCTGAATCTGAGTATCCAACGATCAATATACATGTTTGGCCGAGTACATGTTTGAACATAGTTCAAACTCCCAACCACCAAAGCATACGGATTTTTTTTTCCATTTCTTTACCCTCCAATTCATTTTTCAGACATTGCATTTTACTGAACTGATCTCCTTTCTAAATTGGATCCTTTCTTGGAGAACATCTTTCCATCCCATATCTCTCTATGATTTTATTTATGTATCATTTATGAGATAAACTTAACAGTCCTTGTGATCTATCGCAGATTATTTTTTATCCCGATCACATAAGATACCTCACCCATATCCTTCATTTCGAAGTTACTAGAGAGATATTTCTTTACGTCACTCAACATTTCCATGTCATTCGCAGCTATTAATATGTCGTCAACATATAATACCAAAATGGCAAACTTGCTCGCATTGACCTTCATGTAGATACATCGATCAACGATGATCTCTACAAAACCGCATGACAATATGGTATCATTAAACTTTATGTACCATTGTCTGGAAGCTTGTTTGAGTCCATATATTGACTTTCTCAGCCTACACATGAGATTTTCTTTTCCTATGACCACAAAACCTTCAGGCTGGTCCATATAAACTTCTTCCTCAAGCTCTCCATTCAGAAGGCGGTTTTAACATCCATTTGATGAAGCTCTAAATCATAATGAGCCATCAACCCCAAAACAATTCTCAAGGAATATTCTTTGAAACTGGAGATAAGTTTTCCGTATAGTCAATGCCATCCTTCTGAGTGAAGTCTTTAGCAACAAGGCGAGCCTTGTACCTTTCTATGTTTTCTTTCGAGTCTTTTTTGATCTTAAAGATTCATTTACACCCAGTGGTTTTAAAACCATCAGGTAACTCTATTAAATCCCATACTTTATTCACATCCATAGAAGAAATTTCTTCTTCTACAACATTTGACCATTTTTTAGACTCATCACTTTCCATGGCTTTTCGGAATGTTTTCGGGTTTGCATCAAGACTCATGTCGATTTCATTTTCAACAGTGTAAACCACGTAATCATCTGTATGTTCCTCATTCTGTTGTTCTATTGTGGTATTGGGATGTGCACTAACAATAGGAACAACTACTTGGGGTGAAACATCAGGTGAAGAATCTTCTACTTAATGGTTTAATGTTCACTCCCATAGATTCTGAGCTCCCACTAGTTTCACCATTTTCAGTGAACCTAGCATTACCCGTCTCAACTATTCGCGTACTATGGTTAGGACAGTAAAAGGCAAATCCTTTAAACTTTTCCGGATAGCCAATAAAACATCCACTGACCGTCTTAAAGTCTAATTTCTTTTCATGTTGATTATACAACTTTACTTCTGCAGGATATCCCCAAACACGTAAATGCCTTAAACTGGGTTTTCTTCCTTTAAATAGTTCAAATGGAGTCATTGGAACCGCTTTACTAGGAATCCGGTTTAATATATATGTCGCAGTCTTTAATGCATATATCCACAACAATATGGGTAAGTTGCAATTACTTAACATACTCCTAACCATTTCCATTAATGTACGGTTACACCTTTCAGCTACACCATTCTTCTGAGGAGTTCTCGGCATTGTGTATTGTGCACAAATACCTTTACTTTCTAAAAGTTTTGCAAATGGACCAGGACATTGTCCATTTTCGTGAATCTACCATAAAACTCACCACGTCTATCCGATTTCACTACTTTCACTTTCTTTTCTAATTACCTTTCCACTTCATCGATGAATAATTTCAGAACATTCACCGATTAAGCCTTATCATGCAATAAATAGGTGTGTCCATACCGTGTGTAATCGTCAATAAAAGTGATAAAATATTTTTCATCACTCCAAGACGGAGCATCTAATAGGCCACAAATATCTGTGTGTATCAACTCTAAAAGTTGAGTACCACTTGTGGCGGGTTTCTTTGTGATGTGTGTAGTTTTCTTTCTTTTTATGCATTTTATACACACATCTAGTTCACTAAAATCCAATAGAGGTAATAATTCTTTCTTTACTAACCTCATTATTCTTTCTTTGGATATGTGACATAATCTTTTATGCCACAAGAGTGCTGAGTTTTCGTTTGATGCACTACGTTTTGTCCTTGATTCTCAATATTAAACAAAGATTCAGAAAAACTTTTATCAAGATTAAACCTATACAGTGAATCAACCAAAGTACCACTACCATAAAAATAGTCTTTTCGGTACAAAGAAAATACAGCATGTCCAATCTTAAAGTTAAATCCTAAAACATCCAACCTACTTACTGAAACAAGATTTCTAGCACATTTTCAAGATCTATATAACAACTATTGTCAAAGATTGATTTGTACGTCCCAATGTCTCCTATCCGTGCTTTCATCATGTTTCCCATGAACAAGTACCTTTCAGTTCCTTTTAAAAGGTGGATCGTACTGAATCCCTGTTCAATCTGAGATACATGAGCAGATGCACCAGAATCAAGCCACCAAGTATTTCTAGGCATTTCAATAACATTCAATTCGGAACAAACATATAAATGTCGTGTACCTTTCTTATCGAACCATGTCTTCCTTCTAGGAAAGTTTTTCTTTATGTGTCCCTCTTTCTTGCAAAAGAAACACTTGACCACTTTGCGGATTTTACTTACAGGTCTTTAAAGATACCTTTATCCTTTTTTATGTCCTTTCCACTTGGTTTCTTAAAGCTGCTATGGATTTTTTTGAGTCCGGCAATGAGTGCAATCTGATCTTTCATCTTCTTTAATCTCGCCTCCTCTTGTACGAGCATAGCCTTTAATTCCTGAAAAGTCCACTTATCCTTAATGGCGTTGTAATTCACTTGGAACTAGCTATACTCAGTAGGCAGAAAATTAATGATGAACTAGACCAAGAACGATTCATGCACTTCCATCCCCATAGACGTCAACTTATAAGCCAGATTTGACATGTGAGTGACATGTTTATGGATTGGCTGAGACCAATTGAATCTCTTCATAGTCAGCTCACTCATTAGGCTGCCTACTATCTATTTGTTAGCCACATCTGAATTGGATTGTTCTTTTATTTTCAGAATAAATTCCGTTGCTTTCTCTGTTTTAGGCATCGATGGCTTTATACTTTCTACCATCGACATTCTAAGTAAGTTCAGGCATAGCCAATTAGAGCGCTCCCATGTCTCATAATGAGATTTTTTCAATTGGAAGCTCTCATCTGTAATGGCTGCAGGCTCATCATCAGTGACTATAGTTTTGGCTTGGGACGTTACACCCAAAAAAAATCTTATCTGTTCAGACCATTCCTCATAGTTGAGCCCACTAAACTTTATAAAAGAGTTTGCTGAAGCAAACGAACTTGATGAAGCTGCAAGATTTTTAACATGCTCATCATTAGGGCTTTGAAACTTTAACTTACAAAATCTAAACACTTTATTTGTATATATTTAAGTAACATGTAGGCAATACATTAAATACACACACTTTTCATATTGTTTGTTTAGATTTTCTTTAATAATTATTTAACTTATACGTATAGTCGATAGCAATGCTACCTATAGGTATACACACAATGAACCGTAGCATAAATGATTAATACTGTAGATGTTACTTCTTACATCCAATGATCCACCTACGGGTGATCTCCTAGGATATATTAAGTAATCAATTGATCAATCGAAAACTTTCATGTCATTTAAGCATCCTTTAATCATGATCAATTATAAATCTTTACTCTACTGTCACATAACAAGTTATACGTAATGTGAATTCTATTAATAGGCTTTTAAAGATTTTTATACGTATTAATATTTTATAATACATTAGCCTTATTATTTTACGGTTTGCAGCAGGTTTTTTACTATTCATCGGTTAACCATAGTTACTGTTCACCGTGATTACTCTTCATTGTGATTACTGACTACAGTTACTGTTCACTATAGTACTATTCACCGTGATTACTGTTCATACAGTTAATGGTTACTGACCATTTTAATATGGGTGTTAATGGTTACGGGCGTTAATGGTGACGGTCAAAATTTGTTCATAATCTTAATGGTCAAAATTAGAAGAATCAAAATTGTAATGGTCAACCTATTTTGACACTTTTAACTATACATTCTGGTTACTATTCATTCCGGTTGCTATTCATTCTGGTACTGTTCATTGTCATTTAATTGACAAAAAACAACATTAAATCCAGAATTTTTATAAAATTTATAACTTTCAATCTATTTAACGGATTTTAATGTATAATATACCGTTAGAAAGATAATTTTAGCCTCTTACACAATCATATAATTATAATCATATTTCAATTTATCAATGTTTTGATAAAATTAAATCAAAAACGGATTTTTCTTATAACAATTTTCATCACCAATCCTTTAATGGGATATTAATGGGTTGACTCTGATATCACATGTTAATTATTTTTTTAGTGAATTTCTATTTCAAAAATCAATTCTAAAAATCAATAGATCATTTAATTCCACAACTTTCAGATTTGGTTGTGAAATCTATTTTAAATCAAAACAATGGAGAAATAAACTTATCATGATTCATTGCTCTCGAATTGTTATAGGAAAAACTTTGATTATCATTTTGTTGATCTTCTCCTCTATACATTTTACTTTTCTCAATTCCTTTAATTGAGAGAAATTTATTTTCTGGTTTTGTTTTTCTTGTTCTTATGTTTCTTTTCTCAAGAATTTTTTATATATATAATAAAAAAACATCACAAAAAACTACTTCCTATTCTCTCCCCTAATTCTCACGGATTGGTGCAAAAGAAATATGTAGTTTTTTATTTATTTTTTTATTATTTATCTACATACCTTTATATTATTTATTTATCACATATATAATTAAAATCATCATTATATGTCCATATATTTATATATGTATCTTTACGAGACCGATCAATCTCGGTTTCGCATTAACGTATTAGATTCCGTATACTTTACAAAAAATTTGAACTTACGTTTATAGACCACTGTAGATAAAATATTCTTACATTTGTTATAAAGTAAATCAAACTTATTAGAGTATTGGTGTGTCTCCATGGAGATTTAAATTATTATTTTTATTACGATAATATATATATATATATAACTAAAATTTTGTTGAGATATACTTTTCTATATAGATGAACAACCAAATGCTCGAGTAAGTAATAATATTTTGATAAGTTAATTAGATTCATATTTAATGTGCAATGCTTTGAAATAAAAAATGATTTTA
>KE158877.1:100255-112228 GCA_000411055.1 Leavenworthia alabamica | reverse complement strand
TTTATTATATAGTATACATACGTTAAACCACAAGTCTTGTTCAAATATGTTTCACCTCAAAGAGGTTTAATTTTTGATCTGTTACAACATATTGTATCATAAAACAAAACCAGAAATATTTCATTATAGTTATCAACTACTACTAAGCACTAATAAAAACCAAAAACTCATGAAAAAACATTAACGTCTTCTTTTTATTCTTGTCGTGAAGACTCTTCTTAATGCAAAAAGATTGGAATCGGGATGTGTCTAGGTGATGGAGCTGAACCCATTGTGACTGACCCACTAAAGAATTCACCTTCTTGACTCGTTTTCTCATTAACTGGATCTGGTTTAATTGGAGACTTCACAGTAACAGACGGATTAGAGTTTTGTGAAGAAACTTGCCGTTTAACAGGTGGCTTCGACCTGAACAGAGGAACGATCTTTTGAATATGTATTTCAGAGATGGAAGAGAAATAGTTGAAACCAATTCCATATTTTGTTTGAAACGGAACTCTGTAAATGTTTCTGAATAGGTATTGTTTCGTTACTGTTATCGACCTCATCGTTAACAACACTGAATTGTTAAGACGCTTTGATTTGTATTTGAGATTGAGCGATAACTATGAGAAAAAAATAATGGGAGGATTCGTTTATTTATAAAGCTGACAGAGGTACAAAAAAAAGAAAGTTTCCATTTTTTCCATTTGTTTTTATTATTTCAATTTCCTATTAAGCTGTTATTCACATATGCTTCCTTTTTTTTATTTATTTTATTTTTAATTTCCTTTTTTTTAGTTTTACCCAAAAAAGAAATAAAAAATATTTATGTCCTAACAAAATATACTTGTAATTTATTTCATTTTTTCCTTTAAAATCACAAATAAAGTAGTTTTTTTGTAAATTTGTTAAAATCATATATGTGATTATTTTTTTCATTATACTTTTATTGTAAATTTGTAACCATACAATATTTCAAATACTATGATACAATCTTAAATCTTAAATAATCTTAATCCTAAATACTAAAACTTAAACTCTAAACTTTAAATACTAAACACAAAATAATAAATCTTAAACCCTAAAATACTAAACCAAAATTTTAAACCCTAAACAATAAATACTAAACTCTAAATCCTAAATATTAATTTTTACACCTTAAATATTAAGCTCTAAACACTAAACTCTAAATACTAAACACTAAATAATAAATTATAAACCCTAAATAAAAAATACTAAAGAATAAATATTAAACTCTAAATTCTAAACCCTAAACCCTAAATACTAGACTCTAAACCGTAAACAAAAATTCTAAACCCTAAACAATAAATATTAAACCCTAACATCTACTAAACCCTAACTTTATATACTAAACCCTAAATATTAAACACTTAATAATAAACTCTATATAATCAATATACTAAATCATAAGCTTAAATACTAAACTCTAATCCTAAACTCTAAACCCTAATTATTAAACTCTAAACCATAAATATTAAACTCTAAACCCTAATATTAATCTCTAAATACTAAGCACTAAATAATAAACCTTAAATCCTAAATACTAAAACTTAAACCCTGATAATGAATCAGTTTTTTGAAAAATTACTTGTGATTTAGTATAATTAGATGTTACAAGAAATATAACTTAAAAGAATTTCTAAAATTAAGAAAGTGAATATATATATATATATATATGAATAAGAAATTAAGAATATATATATATATATATGAATAAATAAAAAACATAGGACTAAATCAGACCATGAATCAAGATGAATATTCATGATGTTAAACCCTTACAAAAGACTACACAGACACACACAACAAAATGCTATATAGTCATCAACTTATAATCAACCCAGAAAACAAACCCTTAATTTTACTGACACTCTTAATTGACCGAACTTTTCAAATGGACTTACATGATGGTGCATCGACCCTTTTCTTCATTTGGTTGCGTCGGCATTTGCTGGAACCTGTGTGACTCTGAGGGATTGTATGTGAACTCAGATGTATCAAGTCCATACTGATTTTTTACAAAGAACAAAAAAAAACGGTGAATCTTGGTGTAATGCTCATCGTTAATAATTATCATGTTACCTTTTCCCTCATACGTGCACTCCAAGGGTCACTGCGGCTTGGGCGTTGGTCCAAAGTAGGAGAAACTGGGACACCAGTTACAGTGGTGGGTTGACGGTTTATAAACGGCTGCCTGATCTGTTGCCTTGGAGCAATAAACTCATCATCACTGTCATATTCTGGTGGTGAATTAGCTTCCCTTACCATAAGGGCAAGTAAGAAAATCAAAGCCTGGAAGTAAACAAGACAACATTAAGAGGTTTCATGTTTCTATTTCCATATTCTGCTTTGTTCTTTTGGTAGCAGTTTAATCTACACTTGTGCTTGCTCTTACCTGGAAAACAACAGCTCCTAGAGCTACCCATCTTGCAATCTCCCAGTTTTCTCTCAGGAAATTATATATAGTATCGAAGTTTCCAGTCTTATCATAAGGAATTTCCTGGAGAACAATGATATAAAATAGTTAGCTAAACACATGTATTGTCTTATCTCCAGAACATGTCAAGTTATAAGGCAACAGGAAATATTAAGCACACAAAAATAAAGATAACTCACGTCTCTCCAGCTGTTGTCGAAGAAGATAAATGCTGCACATCCAAGCTCCACCAAGATCAATAAGATCAGAAGCAGAGAGTACTATTCTCAATTAAGGATATATAAAATTCAAGACTTTTTAGCTTTCTGAAAGATCCTATCATGTCACAAGTACACAGCAATAAGGTAGTATTAATAGATTCACAAGTATTCACATGAAAACGAAAGCAATTAGGATACACAAGATAAGCAACAGATGTTCCCTGAACAAGTACC
Organism: Leavenworthia alabamica; assembly: GCA_000411055.1. Classification (NCBI taxonomy): domain Eukaryota; kingdom Viridiplantae; phylum Streptophyta; class Magnoliopsida; order Brassicales; family Brassicaceae; genus Leavenworthia; species Leavenworthia alabamica. The sequence continues at coordinate 109,354 of KE158877.1, read as the reverse complement.
AACACAGCCACAACATGAAATAACAAAGAGAGCAATGCCAATACTGATGAACAAGTATATGAACCTGCATTAAAAACAAACCAAGATTATGTTTTGTAAAACCACAATAACAAGTAGGGGAAATTATTGTATACCAAGCTTTGGGAAGATTGTCAAAAGCATTTGAAGTAAGTGAGATAGCATCTATAAGCATAGGCCTCCCAAATGAAACTGTGTCTTCATTAGTGGGATTGAATGTAAGAGAATGATCAGTAGCTTTCTTGTACTCAACAAATAAGTAAATACCATAACCAATCATGCCAAGTCCAATAACAGCCATAAGAAAGTTAAGAAACTTCAATAAACACTCCAAACAACTTTTACAAGCCATTTTTTTGTTATTCACAGCTTAATTTCTTCTCAGCTTCTCCCTTTTAATTCATCATTCTGAAGATTTATCCTAAAAATATCAAGAAACAACTCAATTTAGTGAGTTCGTAATGACATTAAAATCTCAGTAATCATTGATTAAATTCATATTCAATCTAGTAAACACGAACCCGAAAATGATATCAAATCACAGAGAAAACACGTATTTCAGATCGAGAGGAAGAAGACGATGGGAAACTTACAGAGAATGTTGAGATGATTCTTCAATCTACGCCAAGGAAGGGAGGAAACACACAATTTTCTGTAGATATTTTTTGGATTATGGCTCTAAAAACTATTGCCAGCTGGCATTTTGGACATAGTTTTTTTTGTTCATTACATTTACACCAACTATTTTCGAGGTGCCGTTTAATAATAATACTAACATCAGATTATATATTCCTTTTTTTTTGTCGGCAATAAAAATTAGTTTGTGTGGAATGAAACATTTAAATAATAAAATTATTGATTTTGATGTTTGTTTGTAATTTACTAAATAAATACCAATTTATATTTTATGTGGTCCTGTGGGTATCAATCATTAGGTAAATATCCTAGTAATTTTAATCTTATTTATAGCTAAAAATATCTAAGAAAAATTATTTTAACATGTTTGCACTCTTTTATAATTGTGTTAATTATTCATTTATGATATAAAATTAAAATCCATGTCTGAAAATTTTGATATTTGAAGAGAATCAATAACAGTGGAGTCGGTGAAGACAAGATTTGATCGTCGTCCTCCGTAAATGTAACATATAGGTCAGTATGAGTCTCTCTCGTGTATCATATTGTTTGATTTGCGCTTTATCAACTTCTAGGTCTGTGTAAAAGAAACACTTCCCCACCATTGATATTGATTATTTCAATCGATAGTTGATTCAAAAGATCAGATTCCGGATAAACCTTGATTTTTTTACCACTGGAAAAAGGTAAATTTGATACTTTATTGGAGCTTTTTTGATGTGTTCTTTTTGTTTGATTGGTTTTATTATTCTATCTCAGGGAAGGAAGATACAAGTTATCAATGGCAGATATTCGTACTTGTTTGGAAATTGGGAAGATAGCTTTTTTAGCAATCCTAGTTTCAGGAGGGATTGTGTTACAGATTCTGGTAATACACACTCTCCTCTCCTTAGATTCATCATACTTAATCTATGCTTAAAACCCTTTCTTGTCCTTCAGGCTTGTGCTTTGTTCAATAATTGGTGGCCAATGTTAACTGGTGAGTTGTTTTTACCCGTTTTAACAATCAGTTTTGACTTGAAATTGCATCTTATATCAAGATATTAGATGCTAAGATTGCGTTTAATATTTTGATGATAGCTTTTAAGTTAAACCTCTATCTCTTGATGAGGTTGCTCTCTAAATATAGTTTTTGATTTGCAGTAATAATGTATGTGCTCCTTCCAATGCCTTTGCTCTTCTTTGCTGGATCAGACAGTTCATCTCTATTCAACGAATCAGACAATAGGTGCCGACTTTATCTATATGCATCTTTTCATTGTAAACTTAAACTACATTGAAGCCACATTCCAGTTTTTTAAGTCTTGAACCATTTCAAGCACAAACTTATATGAACATATATATGTTTTTTTGGAATATTCAGTTGGATCAATGCAGCAAAGTTCTTGACTGGTGCATCAACAGTTGGAAGTGTAGCAATACCTTCAATTCTAAAACATGCTGGACTCATAGGTTGGGGTGCATTAGCCTTGGACCTTTCTTCCTACATTGTTTTCCTTGTGGCTATTCTTTGTTACCTTGGAATTGGAGATGGTAATGACAACTACTATAGCTACATTTAATCATCATCGTTGGTTTAATTAAACCTTAAAGTCTCAGCCTTTTACCAATGTCAGCTGATAGGATTTCACAAGTTTAGGGTTGTTGTTACAAGTGTGTANTTTTTTTTTTTTTTTTTTTTTTTTTTTTTTGTCGACAATGTTTTTATCCTATTTTATCCACTCTGCTGGTTCATGACTCTTGTATTGTAGTCTTTGTGATTGACATCTTGCTTCGACTGCTAGCTGATCGGCTTCTTTGTTTTTGTCTCTTGGAATCCAACGCAAGACAAAACTTGTAAATTCTTTTACTCTCTTTTCTACCTCTTCTAGCATAAGGGTGTAAGCTGACCAATCATGTGGATTATTGATCATGTCCACTAGCTCCAAACAATCCGTATAGAAGCAAACTTGTTTTTCTTCAAATTCTAAAACACTTTGCATACCCATATCAGACCTTCTAATTCTGTATGTAGGGATGATATACTTTTATGTATATTCTTCGCTCCTTTCAAGTGTTGTCCCTGTTTTATTTAATACCCATCCTAACAGACCATGATCTATCTACATAACATTTTACTAAAAACTCTCCGTCTCTAGTTGCCTTATCTATATCCATTTGTTTTTTCTCTTAATATATTTTATCACATGCCTTATTCCAAGCTATTTCTTCCGACTCCGCCAAAATTATAACTTTCCTAGGATCATAAATTGTGTTATTAAAAGCCTTATCATTTCTTGCTTTCCATATGTACCAAAGTATCCACGGATATGTAATATTTTGCTCTGTCGTTTCTTGTTGCTCAAATAATAAATTCATACTTGTATACAATGCCATTTAAGAAAACTTTCTTACCATCTCTCCTATCCTTGATAGTCCTCATACTTAAATCGCTGGTGGACATTGAAACAACATATGAAGAACTGTTTCATTTTCTGCTCCACATGTCTGATATGTTGTATCACAATTTATTCCCCTTTGCTTTAGATTTGCCATAACCGAAATACTATTCGTTAAGATTTGCCATATAAAATATCGTATTTTTGAGGGATATTTGACCTTCCAAGTCTTGGCTATAAGAGAGTTTATGTCTGGACCAATGATTGGTGGACAAGACCCATCTTTATGATCTCTGATTCTCTGATACCCCGACTTGACTGAATATTTGCATGATCTTGAAAAGTGCCACCCATTTCTATCCGATTGCAGACTCCTACTAACTGGGATTCCTTTTATTAATTGAATATCCTCTGGTTCTAAAATTTTTTCTAACAATGGTAGACCCCACCAACTTGTACGTTGATCCACTAACTGGTTTACATTCATAATGGCCAATGGGGTTCTGAATTATTCTCCTGCATTTAGCTAGCTTCGGTGTTAGAGCTGGTATCCAAGGATCATTCCATACTGATATTGAATGTCCTGATTCCACTTTTTTAATTAAACCTTGTTCTAACAGAGGGCGCTGAGACGATACTTGTACAGAAAAGGTTTATTATTTCGAAATGTTTCATTTTTTTCTTTCTTTTTTATATTTTTTTTTTAATCAGAAATACAAAAGATTTACTTTACTTTAAATAAGGCATGTAACCGGATCCATTTTCTATTATCCGAAGATCCGTATTTGGATCCGAGATTTTTTTTAATTAGACAGATCTGGATATTCAAAATCAAATTTTTTTGGATGCGAGCTCTGTGCGTTAAGAAAGTTTATTGCTTTCTCACGAAATTATCACTCAATTCTTCGATTTCTTGTCGTCGGTTCATTAGTAATGCGATATCGAATTACGGAAGCCATTGTCGAGGTTTCTCTAATGAAGAAGCTCTTATTCTTCATCGTTTATCTCAAGGAGGTCTTATACATGCGCGCCACCTGCTCGAAAAAATTCCTCAGAGAGGAAATATTAGCCGTGTCATTTACTGGACTTCGCTTCTTACCAAATACATCAAAGCTGGATACTTGGATGAAGCAAGGGTTTTGTTTGAAGTAATACCAGAGAGAAATATCGTTACTTGCAACGCCATGTTGACTGGTTATGTCAAATGTAGGAGACTGAACGAAGCTTGGATGTTTTTTAGGGAAATTCCGGAGAAAAATGTTGTTTCGTGGACTGTTATGCTTACTGCGCTTTGTGATGATGGAAGAAGTGATGATGCGGTGGAGTTGTTCGATGAAATGCCTGAGAGAAATGTGGTTTCGTGGAACACGTTGGTTACGGGTTTGATTAGGAATGGTGATATGGAGAAAGCGAAACAGGTGTTTGAGGCTATGCCTTGTAGAGATATTGTGTCGTGGAATGCTATGATTAAAGGGTATATTGAGAATGATGGAATGGAGGAAGCTAAACTCTTGTTTGAGAATATGAATGAGAAAAATGTTGTTACTTGGACGAGTATGGTATCTGGTTATTGCCGATACGGAGATGTTCATGAAGCTTATAGATTGTTCTGTGAAATGCCGGAGAGAAATGTTGTTTCTTGGACGGCTATGATCAGTGGGTTTGCTTGGAATGAGTTTTATAGAGAGGCGTTGATGCTTTTTCTTGAAATGCAAAAGGATCTTAATGCCATAGCACCGAATGGTGAAACTTTAATCTCTCTTGCTTATGCTTGTGGTGGTCTTGGTGTTGGATTTCGCCGTCTTGGCGAGCAACTGCACGCACAGGTTATATCTAACGGTTGGGAAAGTGTGGATTATGATGGAAGGTTGGTGAAAAGCCTTGTTCATATGTATGCATCATCTGGTTTGTTTGCTTCAGCGCAATCTTTGCTCAATGAAAGCTTTGATTTGCAATCTTGTAACATTATGATCAACGGGTATTTAAAAATCGGGGATTTGGAAAGAGCTCAATCTCTGTTCATGAAAGTTGAGAATTTACACGACAAAGTATCCTGGACATCGATGATCAATGGGTATCTAGACGCTGGAGATGTATCAAGAGCCTTTGATCTGTTTCAAAAAATTCATGATAAGGATGGGATTACATGGACGGTAATGATCTCAGGTCTTGTCGAAAACGAGCTTTTTGCAGAAGCTGCGTCTCTATTGTCAGATATGGTGAGACATGGTCTGAAGCCATTAAACTCAACTTACTCTGTTCTTCTTAGTTCCGCAGGTGCCACTTCGAATCTCGAACAAGGGAAACATTTACACTGCATGATTGAAAAGACGACGGCTTGCTACGATCCTGATCTCATCCTTCAAAACGCTCTTGTCTCTATGTATGCAAAATGTGGAGCCATAGATGATAGTTATGCGATATTCTCAAAGATGGTCCAAAAAGATACAGTTTCATGGAACTCAATGATCATGGGGCTATCACATCACGGCTTAGTAGAAAAAGCTTTAAAACTGTTCAAAGAAATGCTTGATTCAGGGATGAAACCAAACTCTGTAACATTTCTAGCAATCCTCTCAGCATGTAGCCACTCTGGACTCATCAACAAAGGTTTAGAACTATTCAAAGCAATGAAAGAAACATATTCAATCCAACCGGGGATCGAGCACTACATCACAATAATGGACCTTTTAGGCCGAGCTGGTAAACTAAAAGAAGCAGAGGAATTCATCTCAACTCTGCCTTTCACTCGAGACCATACAGTCTACGGTGCATTGCTAGGTTTATGCGGACTCAATTGGAGAGATCAAGATGCTAGAAGCATAGCGGAATGGGCTGCAATGAGGTTGCTAGAGCTGGACACGATTAATGCACCGGGACATGTAGCGCTATGCAACATATATGCGGGTTTAGGGAAGCATGAGATGGAGAAGGAGATGAGGAAAGAGATGGGGTTAAAAGGTGTGAAGAAGACACCAGGATGTAGTTGGATTGTGGTAAATGGAAGAACTAATGTGTTTCTCTCTGGTGATAAATCTGCTTCTCAAGTTGCTTATATTATTTTACCAATCTTTTATGGTAATGAAATGCTTGAGAAAGAAGAAGAGGAACTCTGTTAGATTCTATGCCGTTGTTGAGAAGTTGAGTACATATCACATATGTTAGCTTTTGTTTGTCTAATTGTATTTTTTTAATATAGTAGTTAAATCCTTATAAACTAACTTTTTGTGAGTTTTAAGTGAAAATATGTTATTTTTGAATAAAATTACGTTACTAACTCGTAGATGGTTTCCTAATGTTGTGACAATAATAAAGCTCCTCAAACTGGCAATTACGAAAACACATTAACAAAACATGTAACAACTTTTTTTTAATATATTTGAACAAATTGGACTTTGCTTCTAGTTGATGGTTTTTACAACAAGGTAATTTATTAGCTATGCCTCAATTACCAAATACATAGTTAAAAGTGTGACTCGAGATGGACAACGTATCTCTATATTGGTCTTCATGGCTTTATCAGTCAGTTCTAGAAAAAAAGTTGTAGCTGAGGTGAAGCGTTTGGTTTGTTGTTCTTCGCTTACCATGTTCCGTGTGCTTTGAACTTATACTAGCATTAGTATTAAGCTTGAACTACGTCCGGATTAAAAATAATTTGATTAATAGTTAAACGATCAACTTGCATCTTATTTCAATGTATTTTTTTCAACTATATTTTTTTGTCAAACTTTTGTCAACTATTAAAATGCAGTTTATATTTATATTTTCGATATATTATTTTCTTTAAAAGTAGTTATTAAGAAAAAAAATTGATCTAAAGTTCAAGTAATTTGAAAAAATCTGTTTGATTGCTAGTAGAAAAATAAAATAAAAATATGTTATTTTAAAATATGTCAACGGTACAATGCATCAGTTATTAATAAATTTACTTGTGATTTAGTAAATATAGATAAAGTATCAATTGATCTATAAGATTTTAATGTATATCTACATAAAATTTAGTTTATTTAATATGAAATTTTATTAGAAAAACATATGGAGTACAACCTTATCCTATTGGTTAAAGGTTTATGGCTTGCAAAAAATATTTCAATAAATTAGGTGTTACAAGAAAAGCTTACTTATTATAATGATGATTTACTTGTTGACAAATATTCATCACAAATTTAAATTATATTTTTCAAAAAATAATGATGTAATATATAATGTAAAAAATATCTATGCATAGAAGGCTCGTATAATGATCTAAATAAATTCAATTCATGGTATTCTCCAAAGCATAGCGACATAATAAGTATTTTAAATTTTCATGAAAGATTACCGAAATTTAATAAATCATATAATTTAATAGAGTTTTTCTTAAATTTATATTTAAATAATGTCTTTTGATTTAACTTTTTTTTTTTTTAACTTGGTTCAGCCGTATTTCACAAGTTAGGTGTAGCTGATGTATTTTGTGGCTCCCTATTTAGTGCTATGCATGATTTTTTTATAACTTCTAGTTTGATCAGAGAAACCGCAAAACAGATTATTTAGCTCAGTGATAGAGCACATCCCTAATAATTGCGCCGTTAGGTCTGGACAATTAATGTACTCATCAGCGCCTAATCCTGAGATGTGGATCATCCAAGGTGTATTAGCATGCCATACTTCTCCTGTTCTAACCGGGGTTTGAAACCAAACTCCTCTTCATAAGATCTTGTTTTGATATGATATGATATAAAATATGCCCATTAAGTGGCATTTTCATCTCTTGTTTTAAAATAGGTCCATTAAGTTGCATTTTCCCACTAGGGAGAACTTTTATTTTTCATTGATTGGTTGAAATACTTCATACTAATTGTGGTAGTTCCTAGGCAGGATAATCAAATCAATTTGTAAACAGAAGACAGATGGAGATCAGGCAAATCTTATATCTAAATATCAGTATACTTTAATGAAAACAAACAATTCTACAAATGTAAAAAAAAAAAAAAAAAGAATAGGTAAGTTAACAAGGAAGGCTACAACAAATATCCAAGTAGATGAATAAATAGACAAAAAAAGAAGAAAATAGAAAGATAAAATGTGGAAGAGGTAGAAGCATCATTGACATTGCATGTAGAATGATGAGTTGGAGTCAAAACAAAAGATCTACAAAGAGGACAAGTGAGATGGCCAAGAACTAGCCAACGTTCAATGCAATGAATATGGAAGAGATGAGTACATATGGGAAGATAAGTTACTGCATCCTCAGCTTCAAACTCCACTAAGCATATTGGACAACAACTCTCATCATCATCCTCCTTTTTCTTGTCTCCGAACATCACTCCGGTAAGGTTATAACCCTCATCATCATGATGAGCTTCATGATCTTCTTCACCATTCTTCTTCAATCTTCCTAAGGGAATACAAACACATGTGTAGAATACTATAGCTGCTGTCCATAAAGGTGATCGTGGAAACATCATTGAAATCATCTTTCTCTAGGTTTATGACTCTTTAACTCACTCCTTGACTCTATTATATAGACTAATTAATATCAGCTCAATGATGATTATAGAACCTTGAATTGGGTATAGTGTAGGGACGGCGCCGACCTGACCTCCCATTTGTTTTCTTTAATCAAGTCAAATCCAAGAAAACTCTATGAGAGCTTATAGTCAACGTACCAAATGCACATGCTTCAATCTTAATGAAGCACTAACTCATATACTTGCATATAATATAATAGTAATGATAACAGGAAACAATACAAGAATCACATGACGTCAAACACAAGCTAAAATATGGTATTGAAATCACCATCCCTAAAACCTCGGATTCATAACATAAAATAGTCAAGGGCATGAATATCTAGTGTGTATATATATATTGAAAGAAAGGAATAAAATATAGCCGACCAAATCAACTAAAGATCTTCAAGTGAATAATAAAATTGTTATATTGTTGATTCCCTAAGCAAATTGAACTTGTATTTAATAGCTTTCTCCGGAACATACCACATCATGCATGTTCCTAATATAAGTTGTGCCTTTGAGAAACAATTATTTAGTTTGATAGATGCTATGCCTATGCCTATAGCAGA